>JZLH01S0141513.1:902-16732 GCA_001188425.1 Eucidaris tribuloides | reverse complement strand
CTACTACTACTACTACTACTACTACTATAATACTGTTACTACTGCCGATACTAAAACTGCTACTTTTCCGAAGCCTTAATTCTCACTCCTCACAGATTTTCAGGGAAGGCTTTTAATTGTTCTGATGTCGAGTGCATGGCTGTACAAGTAAAACCCTTAATATTGTAAGTACACTGTGCGGAGGGCAACATAGATCTATGTGTACCATCTGAGAGCTAATTTGAATAATGCATTTGAATTCAGTCAGAAATTCAATTAGGCACCTCGACCCTGGGGATCAATTATAGCCGCCATGGCAAGAAAAAGTCATGACATCTTGACTGTTATTTATTGCAATTTCATAACGTTTGTAGAAAGTTTTAAGGAGGTTGTCATGTTACTCGTTCTACATCTCAGTCATATGATAATAGTCGGAAAAGTCAGTTTTTAAAATATGCACTAGTTTGTCATGGACAAACCCAGTGCGTCAGTGGGACAATTATAATAAGGTTCAGAAAAAAAGGGAAATTCTACGTAATTCATAATTTAAATCTTTTTTTAACTGCAGTAATTAAAACTGATTGAAGCCATTTTTTTTTATTTACCCAGGGTAGCCACTTCAGTCAAATAGACTGTTCTTCCAGCGGGCCCTGTATAACATAAATGTTAATAACCCTTCTCTATTCTAGAATGCCGAGCGCCTGGCTAGAAAGCAGAAGGTACCATTTTAAAAAGTCTTTAGTATGACCCAGCCGGGGCTCGAACCCGCGACCTTCCGGATGTGAGGCGGACGTTCTAACCACTACGCCATCACACCGGTCCTGTAGGGAACCAATCGTCATTTGCAAATAAATTTTCCTTATTCTTTACACTTCGGATAAACTCAGAGTTTCATTCATGTTGCAAGTCGTCCAAGTCCTTCTGTAGCACAGTGAACTGAAGGGACTACCCTGTTAAAAGAATGCTTTAATAAATACATACATAAATAAATAAATAAATAAATAAATAAATAAATGAATAAATAATACACTAAACTCTTTTCAGATCTTGTTGCGAAAGGCTTTCAATGGTTATTGGTCTCGTACATCGTTGTGCAAATAAAACGCTTTAAATAAGATGCATACTGTAAGCTACAGCAAGGGGGAGACAATGTATAAATATGTGTCCCGTTCTAGAACTAATTTGAATAATGTGCATTGTTTGAATTCATCCGGAAATTGACACAGACTCCTTGAGACGGGGGATCGATGTAAATCGTAAATCTGTCTCTCCGAGGATCGATGACAGCAGGCAGTGATTAGCTGTGCAGTGTTTGTCGCCTGTTTTTTGTACAAAGCTGAGTGTTGGCGCCTTCATTTTAGGTTTGATTATTAGAATTTGTAATAAAGTGAACAAATATCAGAAAATATGTTGTGAAAAATGAAAATTATGATCCATCTTTTATGACAGAAAAATACATAGTTATTATTTTTGCAACAGGTTAAAGAGAATACACAGTACTGGTTGATGAGGGAAAATCTTTCATCAAAATTTCACATTTCATTGTTTTCCGGGTGAGAGTATATCACATTTGCATTACAATGTGGGACTAATTCATTCCAAAAAGATGAGGGATTGGCAGTTCGATCAGATGACTTTTTTCCATATGAGGTTCCTTTCCATTGCTAAAGTGTATTACCATGGTCCCACATATTGATTTCTGTGTTAGTACTTTGTCAGCAGTGGGGATTTGTGTAGCAGATTTGTCAAAAGCGAAGTGTTCTGTTGTTTTTAACTACTCTCTCCTGCACTATAGTGACATTTTCAGAATACCATCTGTTCACAGAAGGTTTCAAAGTAGCTGAAATGAAAATGATGTTGTTCTGTAAGTACTTAACCAGTAATGTGTATTCTCTTTAAGTAACCGGGCGTGTGGTAGGTATTGTTTGAGGTGGTGTTCCACAAGGCGGGCGACTATAGTGTTCTGGGGTTGGTCGGAGGTTTAAAAAAGTCAGCCGTTGTGTTTATGTTAGACAAAGTGAAAAAGTTTCCATTCTTTCCCTGTTAATATTTATGTTTCAAAGGCGCCTGTATTTAAAGAAATTGAAATGAGTTCATTTGTTTACCTCTTTGTATTAATATTCAAATGATAGTATTGATTGAAAGACAATAAAAATCACTGAGAATAAATGGTGAGGAAACTCCTCATATCTCGATTGCGGTACACAAATTATGAAATAAGTCTTAATGAGCTCGTTGTGTTGTATTCGGTCTACACCTCAGTCATATTCAGAGGTGTTGATCCTGGGCGGGGCCGGGGGAGGGGGGGGGAGGGAGTAGCAGTCACTCCAATGAATAATATTGGGGAGGCAAACATATTTTTTTTTTGCTCCCCCACACCATAATTTTTACAAAATGGTAATGCAAAATTGTGTTAAGATATCAGTAGAAGGCATTCAAAACAAACAAACAAACAAATAAACAAACTTTACATAAAAATACCACAAAAAATACATAACTTTCAATGGGGGGGGGCGCTTTTGACATCCGGGGCCCCAACCCCTGCACCCAAAAATTGATTGACACCGATGGACGTAATAGTTGGAAGTATTGGAACCGGCAATATTTTGTCGTGAACAAACACAACTAGTTTTGCAATGAGATGTTGAGGAATAAAGATGCGCTGATAAAAGTCTAAACTACATTGAAAATCACATCACCTCACCCCAACCCCACCCCACCCCACTCCATCCCACCCGGTCCCAGTTCCTCAATTGAAAAGCTTCATGCAAAAAAAAGAAGAAGAAGAAGAATAAACTTGTCTTGAAAAAAATAATAATCAGTATTCAGTACATTAGACAACTATATATCTAGTTACATATAATAAAATTTATATCTTTAAAAAAAAGTAAATTAATAATAAGAAAATGGAGCTGAATTACACAGACAATTTCGAAAGACGTGTTTTAGTATTATTTCCAATAAATGTGATAACACGCTGTGCTAAAAGTTTGATATGCCCCGTCTATTGTTTGGTGTTGCTGTCTCATGGAACTTATTTTTGTCATTGGCTATATTTATTCTGTTTACAGCAACCATTGTGGAAAACCTTTCTACTAAAATAATCAAAATAGGCAAATATAACATTGTAAAGTTTGTGTTTACACATTATTGTGATGTGTTCCTGGAGATTGAATAAAAAAATAGTAAAGAAAACAAATCTTGCAGAGACGTGAAGGCATGCCCCCCCCCCCACATGCATACAGTTGAATTTAGCATGCAATCTCTTAAATCAATACATTCCTTTATCTAGTGTAACAAAAAGTTCCTTGATCATTCTGTAATGTTTGGTCGGCAGTCTACATGTCTACTGAGAATCGGTATTGAAGATCGTGATAGGAGAAAACTGCCTTTGTGTAATGTTTTATACTCTTGATCTTCTGTACAGCTGAAAGACATCTCGATTCATCCTTTTACTTTTCAATAACCTACAAGTGGAGGGGGAAAGGTGAAACAAGTTTTGTTCTTTGGTAACATTGTTATTATGTGGCATATGCAACGCTGTAGGTAATCCGGCTGCTTCTATTACCGTAAGCGATACAATATTTATTTTCACTATGGCTGTATTTCGTACGAAAAGGGGGTTCATATCATACAAATAGTGGTGGATAGAGATTTCCATTCTGCCTGTCTGCCGTGCTTGTAGAACGGGGTGGTGGTGGTGGTGACGGCACATTGGCCTTCGGTTTTAATGGGCTAAAAGCCTTACATACAGAAAAAAAATGTTTATACGAATAATATCTGCATGATTCATTCAACTTTCTGCATGCGTATAGCTTGCAAAACGAAACAATGAAGTGTGGTGATATGATGACTACTTATTATTTTTTTTTTTTACAAATCTTTACTCATCAATCAAAGGGGCTAACCCTCACTAGAATTTTTCTGGATTCATCCCTAGCCACGGTACCATTAATGTTTAGACTTACGCATGAAAGTGATACATGTTTTGTATTTACGTTAAAGACACTATATAACACTGTGGAAGACCCGTTTAAAAAATTGTCGAACTTTGCTATCTGACATATCTGACAGTGTTTGAATGGACAAATAAACACCCTAGAACACAAAAGTTTGGACAGTTATGCTGTCACTAGTACAATATTTGCAGATACAAATTGGCATATTAATTTATATCGGGCGATAGGAAATTCTGCAACACAGCAGTCTATGGAGAAAAGCTGGAATGGTCTCTCAATGATTTTCACTTTTTTAAAGCACTTAATGATTGTTTTACACTGCAATTTTTTCAGGGCTTCATTTTTAGACCATATCAAAGACACTAGTAGCATGGGGAATCATGAAGCTCAGATTTTTTTAAACTGGAAACACTGTTATACAATGCCTTTAAAGAGCAACGACCGTGAGATTATGGTTATTGTCCAAAATACCACGAAATAAGTTGAAAAATACCCCAAAATTTAGGTTTATATACACAAGGGAGTTTGGGCTTTACGGGTGTAAATCCAGACTGGATGGAATTGCCTTGAATTTGTTTACATGATAATGCGAAAAGCAGGAGATTTTATATGAGTGTTGAATCACTGTATATCCATGAGAGAAACTGATCTGGTATTAAGGTTAACACCCCCTGACATGCCTGACATTAATTATTGAAGACACTATAACATGGTGGAAGACCCGTGTAAAAAATTGTCAAAGTTTGCTATCTGACATATCTGACAGTGTTTGAATGGACAAATAAACACACTAGAACACATAAGTTCTAACAGTTACGCTGTCACTTGTAAAATATGTATAGCATACAAATTAGCACGTGAATTATTCTCGGCCGATGGAAAATATGCAACACAGCAGTCTATTGGGGGGGGGGGGACTGGAATGGTCTCTCAATCATTTTTACTTTTTTAAAGCACTTAATAATCATTTTGAACTGTAATTTTTTTTTTCATGGCTTCATTTTTAGAACTTATCAAAGACACTAGTAGTGTGGGAAATCATGTAGATCACATTTTTTTTAAATGGAAATATTGTTATATACGTTGCCTGAAAAACTTGACCGCGAAATTTTCACTGTATTAAGTTATCAACCTAAACTATTTTCTTGAGTTGCAACCATCTTACCTCTCATAATCATATTGACTGCTTCCAATGATCCGTATCCTTCAGGGCCTAGTTTCATTCTCTGAACCATACGCGTACGTAGGGGGTGTTTTGGGTGTTGTTTTAGGTGTCAAACCCCCCCCCCCCCTTTTGCAAAAGGGGGTGTTTGAATTTTTTTAGTGGAATACCTATCAAGATGAAAAAAAAACTCGTCCCACCCCCACCCGCTGAGCTACTTTTCGGCGGCTGGGCTGACGGGGAAAAATTTGGACCTGGGATTTGGCCGCGGATGAATACCCCCCCCCCCCTTTGCAAAATCCTGCGTACGCATTATGCTCTAATAAGGTGCCTTTACCTGTTTACACTTGCACGAATTTTGATTCCGCACCACCCCGCACAATGGCGTACCTAGGCGTGCCATTCTGTGGTATGCAGCTCATTCAACTCTCTAATCCTTGTGATTGTAACCGGTGTGATGGTCTAGTGGTTATAGCGTCCGCCTGACGTCCGGAAGGTCGCGGGTTCGAGCCCCATCCAGGTCATACCAAAACTTTTTTAAAATGTAAAATTTTGTCACGATCTTCCACGCACTTTTTTACGAGCCGCGCACCGTCACGAATGGTACCACGAGCGTTTCCCTCATTGACACGTTACGATGAGTGCCATGGCGTAAACCGTATTGGTCGCACATCACAAATTCAGCCGTGAAGGCAGTACAATGATGAGGTCATTGCCTGGATGTACTAAAAAAATCTTTAAAAATAAGCAGAGTGGAAAATTACCACATTTTGTGGTCTGATATATTAAGCGAGGACTATAGCTTCTACAGGTGTGCATAAGCTGGATAAATCAGGGTTGTTGTATTTTTAAAGAATGTTTTAGTGCAATCTTACAAGTTGGCTATTTCTAGCATTCAGCAGAGATTCTGCATGGTTAGTCTTGAACCGAGGCGCTTAACTTTTTTTAGAGCTGGAAAACATCACAAATCATATTTTTTATTTGAAAGCAGATATAATTTCCCTTCACCTGCTTCGATTTCAGAAAATTCTATTCGATTAAATTTTGAGAGTTCTTTGAAGTTGCCGCATTTAACATAGGTTTCTATGGGCCCTTGGAAAGGTGCTGTGTAACCTATTGCGCGCAATAGTCCAGTCATTTTAGCCTAAAATTTGGCCAAACTTCAAACAAATTGCAACAGAATTTTTTCCACCACAGTGCATTTCTTTGAGGTCCCCAGAACGCCATACTAAAAGTCCCGAAATATCCTAATAGGGGAAAGACATCTAATTTGCATAAATCCAAAATGGCCGCCAAATGGCTTATTATGCCCATGTCTTTGCACATGGAAGCCACAGAAATAAATTATGGTGTCTATACCTATGTTTCTGAGGTCATAGAATGCAAATATGATATAATTATAAACTCTTAAAAATTATGGCATACATCATTTGCATAAATTTGCATATAAATGGATTCAAAATGGCCGCCATGTAGCCCATTGTAGCCTATGTTTTAACATAATAATCATGTATAAGTACATTTTTATGTCTAAGATGATTTTTGGAGGTAGAAGAACGGGTTGTATAATAAATGACAATTTTCAAGTCGTTATACCGACCTATACGCCTAATTTGCATAAACATGCATATGAATTATATATTCAAAATCACCGACATCTAACCTATTTATGACCATATCTCGGGACATGAAACCTGTAGAAAGCAAATTCTGGTGTCTGTACCCATGTTTGTTAGGTCAAGGAATACAATAATGATATCAGTATAACTTTTTAGCATTCTAATATACATAATTTGCATAAATTTGCATATAAATTCATGCAAAATGGCCGCCATGTAGCCCATTGGAGCCTATGTTTTAACATAATCATGTATAAGTACATTTTTATGTCTAATATGATTTTTTGGAGGTAGAAGAACGGATTGTATAATAAATGACAATTTTCCAGTCGTTATACTGACATATACGCCTAATTTGCATAAACATGTATATGAATTATATATTCAAAATGGCCGACATCTAACCTATTTATGACCATATCTCGGGACATGAAACCTGTAGAAAGCAAATTCTGGTGTCTATACCCATGTTTGTTAGGTCAAGGAATACAATAGTGATATCAGTAGTAACTTTTGGCATTCTAATAAACATAATTTGCATAAACTTGCATATAAATTCATGCAAAATGGCCGCCATATGGTCTCCCATATGGCCATATCTCCGTACAGTACATTACACATGACATGTCCTCTGTCACACCAATTATCCTCATATCATTTCTAACAGCATTCATGAAATTCCCTTTTTAGTCACCCTCCGCCTGTGCACCATAAATTGCCAAACATATTTTCCCTTATACTCAACATCTCTCCTGAATATGCCCAAACCACCACACTCTTAATTCCATCTCTCATTTTATCCCGAAACCTTCCAACGTTTGGTGTCCCTCTCACAAAGTTATTTCTAATTTTGTCTGTTCTTGTTACTCCCTGAAAAAAATCGCAACCCTGGGACATTTAACTCTTATTCCTGCCTTTTGTTAGCTCAAGGCAGTAAATCATAGCTGGTCTATATCCTCTCCTTTGTTATGGAAGATACCCTGTCACTCTCCCCCACGCCATGATTCTCTTCTTCTTTCCCCCTTTGCAGTCCCATTCCTTTAAAGTGTTGAGCCCAAGTATTTAAAGTCCTCTACATTTGCTACCTCTACACCTTGATGTTTCACCATATCTGCAGCTGCCACCTCATTCACACACATGCACTTTGTTTTGTCCAGCTAACTTTCACTCCACTCCAGACTCCATTCTCACCTCATTTGCCAGCCTGTCCATCACCATTGCAAACAAGCAAGGACTAATTAACGCTGAACCTTGGTGCAATCCAACTCTCATTTTGAACCATTCATGAACACCTACTGCACACGTCGTGACTGTCTCACATGCTTCTCTCCAACAATACCATCATTCCTCTCTTGGCACCCTATCATGCCCTTTTCGAGATCCACAAGCACACATTGCAGCTCTTTTTGCCCCTCTCTCTATTTCTCCATGAACATCCTCAATGCAAATATTGCATCCGCAGTGCTTCTACCTGGCATTAAACCTCCTTACAAATTTGTCACTTCTTTGTTACCCTATCTTCCACAACTCTTCCCAAAAGTATGATTCTTCACCATTATTTCTCTATAATTACTATACCTCTGCACACCACTCTTATTCTTTCAGAGTGGCAATAATATGCTTTTCTGCCAGTCATCACGAATCCTTTCACTCTCCAAGATACCATCAAACATCTTCAAGAACCATGCTCACATGTAAACCAAACATTTCCATGCCTCGATATTGTCTGGACAAACTGACGATCCATGTTTCATTCTGTTCATTGCCGATCTCACCCCTTCATTACTGATATAGGTCGTACTTCGATCCTCGTTAAATTTGTTTGTAGCATCTATCCCCCCTCCCCCTCTCCCATTTTTTTCCTTTCATCACTTTCTAAAAATATTTTATGGAAAACACACTCTTATTCAGTCAAAACATTTCGTTTTCATCCTCTATTAACCCACCTGCAACATGTCTTTCCCATCCCTCTCTCACTGTTTAGCTAATCAATACATATTTCCCCTCCTTTGTGTCAAATTTATCACAATAAATCATCATTTGCCGCACTCTTTGCTTTTGCCACTACTTTCTTCAACTCATGATACGTGACCTTCTTGTTTACTTTCATCATCTCTCTGCTCATCCTGCTTCTTCTTTGCCCTTCTCCTAAATGGTCTTTATTACGTCCTCATCCCATCATCATGTCTCTTTGTAGCCCTCCTTCTTTCAGATGATACCCTGAAAAACTTTCTTCCTTATCTCTTTACAACTTCAGCTACATCCACCTATTCTTCCAAATCCATTCTCTTCCATTTCCTTACAGACCTCTCGGAACTGTGCGCAACTTTTTTTCCTCCTGGTTTTTACCACATCCTTTCAACCATTAATGTCCTTAATTGTTTCTCTCCCAAATCCAAGCTCACTTTACATACCACCATTCGATGTTGTCTTGCTACACACTATGTTGCAATCATCTTGCAACTGAGAATCTCGCTCAAGTCACGTCTTATAGGTCCACTTGTGTTCATATACCTCCCATCTACAATCTTTCTAAAGAAGGTATTTGTCACTGCCATCATTATTTTTTTCGCAAAGTCCACTTCCATCTGCCCTTCGTTATTTCTCTCTTTCGAAACATAACTTTCCATTATATCTTCATTCCCTCTTTTCCCTTCACGAAAATTCCCATTCAAATCTGCTCCTATTACTACCCTCTCTCTTTTCCTGACGTACCCTCCTTATCCGGCTTTTTATCCATCTCACTAGAGGAACTATCCTCTTCCACATTCCCGCATCCATTTGTGATGCATAAGAGCTTAGAACATTTATAACTGTTCCCTAAATCATATCCATACCCATTTCTATCTGACTTTTTATCACTTCACGTGCAACTTACTAACCACATAACACCTGCTTGAAGCAACCTCTATGCCCACTCCATTTTCTTTCTCCATAAAAAGCACAGGCGTTCTACAGCTTGAATATATAATGAAAACATAAGCTTAAAGCCCCAAGTACAGTTTGGTCGATCAAACAAATTTCTGGTAAATCTGTCACAAAGTTTTCTATTGTCACCCAAGACATCAGAAAGCAGCATCATACCTACTAAAAATTATTTATAGTGAGAAATTATGATGTTTAAATTAAAGAAGAGCATCTAGCGGTACATGTATGTACATTATCCATGGGAAATCTCGGGGTCCCCTCCCCAACTGAGATTTTACATTTTGAGTGATTTCTCAAAAATGGGAAAGTTTTCAGGGTATTAGTAGATCAAAGGTGTATCTTAAAAACATAATTGCAAAGAATGTCATGTTCTACCATTTACCAAAACTTAACTCGGTCTTTAAGTGTGATACATGGTAGTCATTTCAATACGTTTATGTACACATTCATGAAAGGTTCCAGTGTCTTATATTCCTGAAAGCTGCATAGCAGTAATTCTTACAAGAAAAATATTACAGAAACTGTAATTACCATCTAAAAGTAATATACGGGCACGTGGCAGACCATATGGCAGCTATTTTGCATGGATTTATATGCAAATTTATGCAAAATATGTATATTGGAATCTTAAAAAGTTACTACCGATATCACAATTGTATTCCTTGACCTAACAAACATGGGTATAGTCGACACCAAAATTGACTTTCTACACGTTTTATGTCCCGAGATATGGTCATGAATAGATTAGATGTCAGCCATTTTGAATATGTAATTCATATGCATGTTTATGCAAATTAGGTGTACATGTAGGAACAACGACTGGGAAATTATTAATAATCATACAATCCGTTCTTCCACCGCAAAAAATATCCTCTTAGACATAATAATATACTTGTAAATGTTTATTATGTTAAACATAAGCTTTAATGGGTTACATGGCGGCCATTTTAAATTCATTTATATGCAAATTTATGCAAATTACGCATGTCAGAATGTTTGAAAATTTATGATTACATCATATTTGTATTTCATGACCTTAGAAACATGGGCATAGACACCAAAAATTACTTTTTGTGGTTCCCATGTGCCAAGATATGGACAAAAAATGGCACATGGTAGCCATTTTGAATTTATGCAAATTAGATGTCTTTCCCCTATTAGGAAATTTTGGGACTTTTAGTATGGTGTTCAGGGGACCTCAAAGAAATGCATTGTGGTAAAAAAAAATTCTGTTGCAATTAGTTTGAAGTGAAATGGACTACAAGTGTAAAGGCACCTTATCCAGATTAATCGAGATTAGTTGCTTAACCCATTGGCAAAGGAAAGCGGACGTGTCCAGTGTTAACTGGGATTTTTAAAATTTCGGAGGCAATGGTTTAATTATATTTTCCTCTGTTTCCAGCTTCACCTTCTGTCATATTTGCCATTTGAGAATTATTGTCCAAAATACAACGAAATAAGTTAAAAATACCCTAACATTTATACACCATTAGGCTAGTAGACGTACTGAAATTTACCATGGAACCCACCACTAATTGCAACAGAAACCATTCCAAGTTTTTATGGCTCAAAATATGGTTTAAAATAACATACCAAAAATCACGGAAAATCGGAGCTGTGGAACATGCCCATTTTCCAAGATGGCCGCCAAGATGGCCGCCATGTTGATGAAAGTTCAATTTTTCAGGATACAATTTGTTTGGAACATTCAATTCCCATGAACTTGGTGGCATTTAAAAGTAAATTAAATTTCCTACAATTTGATACCACATAATAGGTATTAGGGTGACTTTCATGATGATTTTGGGTGAAAAACCTTATTTTTTGACATTTTTCCCAAAAATAGAAAATATCAAAAACACGTTTTTTCTCATCTACAGTTTATTTACCAAATGATGTCATACTTTTTTACAATTTGCCCAAATATATGAACAACACTTTGTGAAAACTGGAAGTTGATTCCTTTTTTTAATCAAAAGTTATAAGGTCGCAAACTTGACAACTCGGTAGTCACTATAGGAGCATTTTTGCCGGTACATACGTTATGTGCATAGTATTTCCATAGACTACACGTGCTATGAGTGTGTATATTAGGTGCATAGTATTTCCATAGACTACAGGTGATCTGAGTGTGTATATTGAGTCCTTGTATCGTAGCAAAACCATGTGATGAAAACCATTAATTTCTTAAAATGAAATTGAAAGTTTTAAAATATCCTGTTGTCATGGTAACTGAAGCTATAATGCAGCTTATGTTGTCATGGAAACCACATGTGGAATATGCTATATATTTGCACACCAAATCTTAAACGAAAATGTGTTGTATTATGTCAAATAGTCCTACTGCCTAGTAGGCCTATTATTTTAAAGGACAAAGCACACTCACACTAGACTCAATGAGAGGAAATGTGCCCCTTTATTCAAAATGGCGCTAAAGTGGACACAAAAATGTACATTTTGTGAAAATATGTGCTAATACAGTACATTAAGAAGTCTAAATTCGTATACATGTACCCTCTTTGTTTATCTAGATTTATGCACTGAATATCCATTTCTCGTGCATTTTGGGATAAAAAGGGCAAATTTATAACTTTTTCTTTCCCACAATGCACCAGAACAGGTTAATCACTGCAAGATCAACAATATCGTCTATAGATCACCATAGTAATTAGTTACGGCTTGACATATTTTTAAAGGGGAAAGTTATGCAAGGTTAGCATTGAAAATACATGTTTATAGCAAAAAGGCCAAATGAAAATTTCAATTAAAAGCCCTACAAAGATCAAACACTGTACCTTTAACTGGCCGCATTTTGCATGTGGGGGATGTGCTGGCTTGGATTTTAAGTCACTTTATAAATCATCAATGTCACATTCTGGATCAGGAAGAGTCACATTGGTGCAATGAAGTCCTTTACACCCAACACATGCTGTCGATCGAGCTTTGTAGTCCATACTTTCTACATCAACATTTAAATTAGAGGGGCACATAATGTGAAAAAGACGTGCACTTCCGACAGAAAGTGTAAATTTTTTGCATACAGGTGTATTTGGGGGCATTTATTTCAACAATTGCCGGAGCCAAGAAATCTGACTTTGAATTTCAACGTGGCCACTGTGGTGGGGAAAGATTGAATATCAATATTTGGGGTACTGAATGACCTGCGGTAAAGATATTTAGGACACAGTGCATTTTGACATGCTGAGTCAACCAACAGATTAATTTGAACGCCTGACAAACCACATTGCAGCCATTTTGAATTCTGGCCGCCATGGGGTATTGTTGAAAATCTCTAAATTGACACCTGACAACCTGAGGGTACAGGGGCAGGGCCCAGAAACGCTAAGAATATATTTTTCAAACATTTTCACCAGATCCAGAAAATGTTTAGCCAAGTCACATTTTGTGTAGCTCTATGTATGATGATTATTGTTCCTCATGACATCGCCCAGGGTGGCCATGTTAGGCTACTGAAAGGGATGACAGGTTAGGAGGAAGGCCCTATGGGGATAATTCACACTTACACCTTCTTCTTTAAAGCGCATGATTTATACAAAACTTGGCAGGAATGATCCTCAGGCGAAGGGGTCTCAAGAGCATTCAAATGGTACACCTGGCCCCCCTGGGGACCCGGGGCACAGGCCCCAACGTCCATCCGATCCTTTTTAGTGTACAAGGGAACTTCATATTAATGCTTATAATGTCTGACCCTGAAAAACGAACTCCAGATGATCCTTCTTAGCCTAATACGGTACTTAATGTTAGCGCCAATAATATCTGACCCTAAAAACAAACTCCTGACGATCCTTTTTAGTGTAAAACAGAATTTAATATTAGCGCTAATAATGTCCGACCCTAAGAAACTTACTCCCGACGATCCTTTTTAGCATAATACGGAATTTAATATTAGCGCTAATAATGTCCGACCCTAAAAAACGAACTCCCGAACTCAAGGACAGACCTCTGAAATGTTGTGTCTTATGATAATATCTACAAAAAAGAAAAAAAAACGTTTGCCTAGTTTGTACAGAAACTGAAACGAAAATCCCTATTTTTTTTTTCTGCCCTCCCCTTATAAGCAAATTAAAGGGGATTTTATAGCGATTTTTTTTTATAAATACAACGTAAACAACCCCAAAAGTGTTGCCGCTCAGTTAGAATAAACAATAGTCGGGGGGGGGGGCACGGCGCTTACACAACGTCACGTAACCTCTGAATGGTGCCCATAGAGAGTAAATCATAAAGAAATTGCATCCCATTCCCATAGGAATGATTCTGCCAAGATAAGTTAAATCTGAACATTTTTTTTTTCATGAAGGATACGACAATGCATTGTTCCCCTTCGTTCCCCCCCCCCCACTCCCCCTAATATAAAGTATCCTTCTGGGGCCAAATGTAACCACCCTGTGAACTGTCATGAACGACGGCATCAACTTGGCTGGGGACGTTTGGGCCTGTGCCCCGGGTCCCCAGGGGGCCAGGTGTACCATTTGAGTGATCTTGAATTCCCTTCGCCTGAGGATCATCCCTGCCAAATTTGATATAAATCAAATCATGCAGTTTAAAGAAGAAGGTGTAAGTGTGAATTATCCTCATACCCTAACCCCCAACCTGTCATCCCTTTCAGTAGCCTAACATGGCCACCTGGGCACTGTCATGAGGAACAATTATTCATCAGATATAGAGTTATACACAATGTGACTTGGCTAAACATTTTCTGGATCTAGTGAAAATGTTTAAAATTTTCCTATTCTGATATGTTGCTGTAGAAAGTATGGACTACAATGCTCGATCGACAGCATGTGTTAAGTATAAAGGACTTCATTGCACCAATGTGACTCTTCCTGATCCAGAATGTGACATTGATGATTTATAAAATGACTTAAAATCCAAGCCAGCACATCACCCAAATGCAAAATGCAGCCAGTTAAAGGTACAGTGTTTGATCTTTGTAGGGCATTTAAATTTTCATTTGGCCTTTTTGCTATAAACATGTATTTTCAATGCTAACCTTGCATAACTTTCCCCTTTAAAAATATGTCAAGCCGTAACTAATTACTATGGTGATTTATAGACGATATTGTTGATCTTGCAGTGATTAACCTGTTCTGGTGCATTGTGGGAAAGAAAAGGGTACAAATTTGCCCTTTTTTATCCCAAAATGCACCAGAAAGGGATATTCAGTGCATAAATCTAGATAAACAAAGAAAGTACATGTATACGAATTTAGACTTCCTAATGTACTGTATTAGCACATATTTTCACAAAATGTACATTTTTGTGGCCACTTTAGCACCATTTTGAATAAAGGGGCACATTTGCTCTCATTGAGTCTAATGTGAGTGTGCTTTGTCCTTTAAAATAATAGGCCTACTAAGCAGTAGGCCTATTTGACATAATACACCACATTTTCGGTTAAGATTTGGTGTGCAAATACAAAAATATCTCCAACCCACATTATATATAGCATATTCCACATGTGGTTGCCATGACAACATAAGCTGTATTATAGCTACAGTTACCATGACAACAGGATATTTTAAAACTTTCAATTTCATTTTAAGAAATTAATGGTTTTCATCACATGGTTTTGCTACGATACAAGGACTCAATATACACACTCTTATCACCTGTATTCTATGGAAATACTATGCACCTAATATATACACTCATAGCACGTGTAGTCTATGGAAATACTATGCACATAACGTATGTACCGGCAAAAATGCTCCTACCGAGTTGTCAAGTTTGCGACCTTATAACTTTTGATTAAAAAGTAGGGATCAACTTCCAGTTTTCACAAAGTGTTGTTCATATATTTGGGCAAATTCTAAAACAAGTATGACATCATTTGGTAAATAAACTGCAGATTTATGAGAAAAAACGTGTTTTTAATATTTTCGATTTTTGGAAAAAATGTCAAAAAATAAGGTTTTTCACCCAAAATCATAATGAAAGTCACCCTAATACCTATCAGATGTGGTATCAAATTGTAGGAAATTTAATTTACTTTTATATTCCACCAAGTTTATGGGAATTGGATGTTCTAAACAAATTTTATCCTGAAAACTTGAACTTTCATCAACATGGCGGCCATCTTGGCGGCCATCTTGGAAAATGGGCATGTTCCGCAGCTCCGATTTTCCGTGATTTTTAGTATGTTATTTTAAACCATATTTTGAA
>JZLH01S0141458.1:20291-33708 GCA_001188425.1 Eucidaris tribuloides | reverse complement strand
TGAAAGGACAAGTAAACACCCTGGAATACAAAAATTTTGAAATTTATGCTGCCACTGGCAAGATATGAATGAAAAAACAATTAGTACTCGGGCGAGAAAAATAGCCTAGATCCACACACAGTAAGTCTATGGGAGGAAATGGGCATGTGAATCCGGTTAACTGACAATTTTCACTTTTTTGAAGCACTAAATAATCATTTTGAAATACAATTTTTTTCAGGGCTTTATTTTTAGACCTTATCAAAGACACTTGGAGCATGGAGGATTATGTAGCTCATATTTTTTAACTGTGGTAAATGTTAGCCAGTGGCTTAATTTATTAATTTATTTATTCATTTGTGCATTTATTTGTTTTATTTATTTATTTATTTGTTCATTCATTAATAATTCATTTGAAGAGTAATGACTATTGTGGTCTGTTGTTTCATGGAATGGTTACATTATTATTTGATAAAATTATTGGTACAACAAATAGTTCTGACTACTGTAAAATGAGATTTACACCTTTAAGGTTGAATAGTATGTATGTTGAGTTAATTACCACTTTACATTCATGATGATTGACTGTAAAGACAAATGCTTCAATGTAAATTAAAAGCCAATTAAATTGTCATCAACTGTTCTCCAATCAATTATTAACAAGTAACCATGCCCCTTGGCTAAGTAACTCTGTGGGAATTGATAAATGACGAGTAAGTAAATAAGGGTCCTTTAAAGGAGGATGTAGCCTGCAAGTAACAGGAATAAGTTAAGAAAAAAGATGACATTGTGAGTACTGTGAGAATTATGGTACACACTCACAGTGATAAAGGCAGCCTAAAAAGTACTGTGTGACATTTACCCTGAGCGAGGCCCTATCAATTAGTATATTTCTGTTGATATTAAATCTTTGCTAAATTTTCCACAGAAGAACCCCAACCGAAACAGCTACAGGGGCGGAGCTTATCGATTAAAAAAGTGCATGCATTACTACAGCGCGATTAACACATGCGTGATGAACGGTCTGGTTTGAACGACGGAAAGTCGGAAATTGATGCTGATTGGTCGTTCGCTTAAAACAAAGCTTGTTCAGTGGCTGTTTAAGATGGGCAAGGCATGCAATTCATAATATCAGTTATAACATCATGGACAACAATTAACAAAAGAGATGGCTGCTCTTTGTTGCTGAAAAAAAGAACCTGTAGGGGATGAACGCTAATGGCTAAACACAGCAAGAAGGTGAGTTTTTTGGTAATTAATTCTTTGAATTATGAAATGAAATTTTTTTTTATTATGGACATTTTAAAAATGTATTTATGTATTGAGGAATTAATTAGTACAAATCATATTTTATATTCATAACCAGAAATGTATTTACAAGCTATATATTCATTGCAATGAAACATACATGTACTGTGTGTATGCGTGTGTTGTGTGTGTGTGTGTGTGTGGTGTGTGTGTGTGTGTGTGTGTGTGTGTGTGTGTGTGTGTGTGAGTGAGATGTGTGTGCGTGTGCGTGTGCACGTGTGTGTGTGTGGTGGTGTGTGGTATGTGTGGTGTGTGTGTGTGTGTTTACTGTGTGTGGTGTGTGTGTGTTGTGTGCTGTGTATGTGTACTGTGTGTGTGTGAGTGTGTGCATGTGTGATTGGGCTCTTTTAAGGAGTCTGTGGTTGTTTGAATACGCAACAACTTATATTTTAAACTATACCTTACCTTTGCCACTGTTTTCCTTCCTATTAAAGACGGTTGGATATCCATGGTTTCCATCCGTTTCCCTGGTCAGTGCAATCTCAACAAACATATCATCTTATCTTCCTGCCAGTTCATCTGCTTCAATTTTCTTAAAGGCCAATTTTTTCCCGGTTTCCGACCATCTTCCCTCTCCTACCTACAATTTTCCCTCCAACAATCTGTTCTTTTGCAAACTTAAGAGTATGTTCTTTCTGGTGAGCACTAAAGTATTATTATAAACGCAATAATTAAAATACGATCTGGTAAAAATTCTTTCTGAGTTCACGCATGACACCAAACACTTTTCGAAACATTAGTTCAAATACTATCTAACATAGGCTTTCACTATTTCTCATCTAATAAAACTCCAAAAACTTGACTGTTTTAACTTGTTCAATTTGCTTATTATCAATAAAAAATCTCTACATTATGTGTATTTAAATTACTTCACAAATGAATAAATGATGTATTAGTTGTGAGCATACATTTAAAACCAATTTAGTGTGCCTAAAAACCATTCATGCGCTTTAATTAACTGCCGAGCTTCATCAGTTGCTCAGCTTGCATGTATATCTTTAGTTGTTTTAAAAATGTGCGTACATCGAGATCAGCAACATTTAAAAACAGTAAAACAGTGAAGAAAACGGTAATAAATCATTAATATAAATTAAAAAATAAAATTGGTCTAAATTGATCCTTGTGGAACACCACAAAGTTGTATTTTGCATTCAGAATTGTTGGAGTTAAAGTAGTAAACTGTTGTCTATTTCTTTCAAATAACTTTAAATAATTTCAAAAGCGTACACCCCTTATTCCATAAAAATGTATTTCGTGAACAAAATTCATGAATCAATACTACAAAAGCTTTTAAGGTCCAAACAAAATTCCAATTAAATTGTCTTTTTGTTTCAAAAGCATTATTTAGGTTCAATAAAAAGTCACTTACTGATAAAACAGTTGAATGCTTTCTCTAAATCCAAATTGTTTGTTGTACAAATTGTTATTTATCTAAAAATATCTAATAATTGCACGTTAAATTACAATTGGAACCGATTCCTTTCAAGAAACAATGGATTAAAAAATGTTGCACAGTGGTTTTCATAAATATGGATTTCTTTTAATTCACTTTTGTAACCATCAATGATAATCATAAAACCTGGAGATTATCATTTATATATAATATAAGATAAAACAAATGTCAAATTTCCTTTTCAGTTATCACGCGTCTTAAAATGAAAGAGATTGATATGAGAACCCTGGAGATATGAGTCAATGGAATTGCACTGCTCCCTAATACCTGAAGATATATTTTTAACCAATATTTACATAATACTCATTAAATCTTGTCTGCAATTTGTTTCTCATAAGTAACACCATTCTCAGCTTAACTCAATATTTTCTTTTAACATTAGATTTTCTTTGTTAATAAGAATAATTATTTATATTTCAAAGTTTCATTAGATTTCCTTTCATTCTCATACCGTGAGCATAATTACGTTTTCTTTTGCATGTCTTACAGCACTGGTAAGTATATCTATCTTAAAGACATTACCACTTCTTCGATATCTCACTGGGCGTTCTTAAATATTTCTGTCACAAATTGTATTTCTTTTTAGCATTTTCTGTAAATGTTTCTTAAACCACACATTTTTGTTATATTGCCACGTATTGATTTGATGGCCGAAACAAGATGAAACTATATCTGTCACAATACCAACAAATTCATTCATACAATTTATCAGGATACATGATTGAAGTTGCACTATCCCGAATAACTATGCAAATCTATTTCGAGCAAGTTATCAAAAATATTACAACATTTGCTCACTAATGACACGCGCTTATTAACATAATACGAGTTAGACTAAAAGTAAAGGGTATTCTAAGAGAGAAGAGAAATAGCGTTTAAATGGTCAGAATATGCAGATAATAAGTGTAAGACTGAAGAAATATTCACAGTCTTACTGGTATATATCTACAATTTATTATCACATTAGGCGTGAGAAGTTTCAGTTATTCTGGTTGGATGACAAATAGTGGTTCAACAATATGACTGGAAACGTTTCAAACAATTTACTGTACTGAGTAAACCAAAAACAAATCAGCCTTTTTTAAATCAATGTTAAAATCACTAGAATAATAAATCTTTTCGCTCTCTTATCGATAAATTTAACAAGAAACTGCCCAACTTTTATTAAAATTGTGTATATGGTAGGGTCTATAACAAACCCGATACTATCAAATGTTTATGTGGCTGAGGAATTTCACAATGGACAGTGTTTTAACATTGTATTATCTAAACAAGACATAATCAGATCTGAAATGTAATTTAGACTCGCGTAACTGTGAATGCAAATCCAACACCACCTCCTCTTTTAATCTTTGCGTTCTGACCCAACAAATACATACTCAGCTGAACATGTTAGGAGGTAAAGAATTTGCTTTTCAACAATTCTGTGAGTGCTAGAAGATAGTAAATTGATACTGTATTTGTTTTAATAATATTTTCTAATTTCATTATAATTTCTGCTTCAACTTCTGCCAATTAAAGTGTGCAATATCTAAAACATTACACTCTTGGAATGATGAGAACAAAATATCATTTAAATCAGAAAGGAGCATAATTGACATCCATTTCTATTCATATTAATATTTCAGCGTTCAATCGGTTATAGTATATTGTTTTATTAACACTGACATATAAAGGTATTACTGGAATTCATCACTGACACTGTGTTTGATATAAATTGCATGGTTTGACTGCGTCATTACATACTACGGTGAAAATGGATTAAAGCTTTTGAGAGCCTCTTATCCTTACATGCTCCAAAAACATAAATACACTATACGAGAGAAGATCTGGATCATGGCAATATGCCATAAAATTATTACTTCCCGCTCGACGGAGCATAAGTTAGCAGAACTCGCCAATCTTTGCATTATAACCATAAAGGCGAAATAAAACAAATACTAGATGCACCAGTTTAGAAAATCAAGATCCCACATTGTTTTGATAGTGGCGAAAGAGAAAACAAATATATATTGGTTACGAATTGCGTAAAACAGACAGCAATGTGAAGTATGACACATCCAATTAGAGAAAAAGCGTTTAGGTTTGTATCAGAAAAAAAAATCATGTTCTCTCTCTTAAACTATTCATATAATGGAAAAATCATTCTCAAGTAGATGCAGCTCGTAATAGTCGTTACAATCTGGTTTGTTCCCAGTATCTATTAAGATTATTAACACAAATTAAAATACTTAGATAGAGACGTTCATCATTAGAGGTTGTGAATTATAGTGTCATATATACTCCCAAGATTATCTACCCCTATGGGAAGCATGTGTGTCCAAGTCTTGTTTGTTGCTATTCAGGTTCTGTGATTTTTTCCGCTTACTTTCTTTCACGAGAGGCAATGACTTTTTTATCGGTCTGTCTGTCATGCTTGATTTCAACAGCAGATGACCATGTTGCTGTTTGAAGATGGATTCTGTCCTAAAAAGTTGGAGTATTAGAACTGACATGCAAGGCCTAAGATCACCATCTCGTTATGCCGATTTCCAGATTTTCTTTAGGTCTTTTTTTCGCGGGGATCAGTATGTGCCGAGGTTTGTAGCTGGGTGAATTTAACATATAACACTACACAAAAAGTAGTTCCCCTTAGCTCAAAATACCAATCTTGTTTTATATGAACTATAGTTTCAGCAAAATAACTGGCAAGGAACAGTGTTCTACACATACCTTCCCTAGCTCTGTGATGAAATAAGAATATAATCCGTCAACTCTTTGCATGAGTGAGAGAGAATGCATGTTAAAGGCAAATATCACTTTTCAAAAGTCACAGATCATCTCTTATGCCAAAATAATGGTAAAAATGGTATTTTTGCTTTAATTTATAAAAGTTGCTCACTGAACCCTGACATGCGTCTACAAACTCTTTATGTCCATACAACGTTGTAAAGATACTCTTTGCTGAAAAATAACAGGATTTCATTTTGTGTTTCCAATAAACTTAATGGATTTTTCAATTTCAATAATTGGAGGAGGATGGAAAATTGTTAAATTTAAGCATCACTGAAGCGTAAATATGCGAAAGTGCCACAAACATTGTTAGGGTCAAACGAGTAGCTGATAACATAAATAGGGCTTAATCATTCATCAGAAACAGAATTTGTCAAAATCCTGCATCCACAACATCCTCAAAATGACCCTTTGTGACTTTGAAGGTTGACATTTTTGCCTTTATTAGTGTGCTCTCTACTTCAAATGTCATACTAGACGGAATCTAATTCAGTATTTTATCACAGAAGTGTAGGTCAGTATTGAGCTAGAGAGAAACACTACCTGAGCTAAATTTACTTTTTGTGGCTCCCAAAACCTATTTTTTTTTCGATTTAAAAAGTAAAAAAAAAAAAAACAAACAAAAAGAAAAATAAAACAAAAAAAAAAAAAAAAAAAAAAAAAAAAAAAAAAAAAAAATGAGTGAAAAAGAAAAAAAGTTCTTATTGAGCACTTAGGCAGAATCCATACTTACTAGAAAATTATAAATATACAGTATACAAAGATTTAAAAGAGAAACATACAAAAAGTACAATACAAAGATATAAAATACTGCTAAAAAAAATAGCACCACAGATCATCACCAAAAAAATTAGAATTGGACTTGTATATAACAAAAAAAAATCTTATCCCATCTATAAATCTTAGAGCAACCAACACAAACATAAAAAAATCTGTTTATGCGAATTTTATTCAAAAAGGAACTGTGGATAACTTCAATTTTTTTGTTGTTTTAGTGTTTACTTGATTTCTTGGCCGATTGTTTCCTTTATTTTTGACGTGTTTTTTAGCTCATCTATCTCTGAATGTCGTGTCGGCGTGAGTATCGAGAGGTGCGGTTGTTTCTTCCTAGTTTTCGCTTGTTGCGATTTTATCACTAGAGCAGCTCACATGCTTGTATGCTCCCATTTTCTTACGTATTACACCTAGCTCGCACACTACATTTAGACATCAAGTTATTATAGCCAGAGAAGCGTTTAGAGTTCCTTACCGAAATTGTTAATTTACTCCACTTTCATAAAATATATTCAGATAGATATTGTTGTATATGTAACTTTTATGATATTCATAATATTCTTGCATAACCGTTTCTATTTAAGAATTTTGCAAGTTTGTCAAATTATTGATTGAGGAGAACCTTATTTTTTGGGTAAATGGTAACATATGGTTGCCCCTCCCTTTATTTTCATTGATGGTGCGAGTGTTTATATTACTTATATTATATTGAATATTATTATTATCTATATATCTAATTATTGTGTTTGATGTTCATCTTAAGCGTCTTGCACAATTATTCTTGCGAGATTAATATTTCACGCTATTACATTGCCAATGCAGGTTACAGTTAAATTGCAGTCTCTCGGAACAACAGGAATGATATTTTTGGTTATATAAGATTGCAAAGTTTAACTTGCTACCAGATTACAGTTAATTATCATATCTCTAGGATTTTGGATCGGTCATCTGTGTGTTTAACATACCTTTTTCACCCACTTTATAACTAAGAATTAGCTCTTGTTCCTTAAGTGGTTATATTTTTTCAAAGATCATTTTCCTTATGTAGAAAGGAGTAACATCAAAACTCATGTTATAGTAATCTTCATCTCATGTGTTTACGGGTTTTTTTTGTGTGAGTTTTCTGCTGTATTCAAGTATACCGTTTAGTATAATTTTAGTATTACTACCGTAGATTTGTTCAAAATGCGTAAAACCGTAATGTTGAATAAACAGTTTACAGCGCGTAGTCCAGTGGCGTGTGCCTGAACGTACTCGTCAGGGGAGCGTTTTGTTTATTTATTTCATCTTTTTTGCAGCGGTTACTCTGCAGACTCCAAAAGTCCGCAAGTTTCCAGATATAAGGCTGTGTGGAGGGGGGCGTGTGTGGTGGGGGGGGCCAGTGACTCAAATTATTTGGGAGGGCTCACATTTCATGGCTGCATTGCTGACTTTTTGTAGTGGATGTGGGTGGTTCCTCTTTTGCGTACTCTCTTCCCTCCTCCCAGTCAGGCTGACATGTTAACAAAAAAGAATAATCTCTTTTTCTCGTCGGGAGGAAAGGGGTCGTGGCTCTCTGCCTCTCCCCCTCCTTGCCCTCTCCGTGGTGCGTAAGATGTAGTGGCTGGTGTTGGATATCTCATATGGTTTTTATCATTTACACCCCAACAATGATATTTCAAATAAAGATTATTGATGGGTTTACACAGATTTTACACCACTAAACTGTGGAACATGCAACAAGAAATTAAATGGCAATTTGTTTGGGAATTTTTTGCCTGAGTAAAATAAAGACCTAAGGCATCTATTATATATCTATTTACAAGTTTTCTGCCGGCTATTTCTATGGTACTATTTACTTGCATAGACGTAAAATTTTTAATTTTGTATTAATTCTTTATTTATTTTCATACTATACAATTATTCGAATCTTATAGTGTTCAAAGCTGTAATTCTCAATTACAGCTAATCGATAATTCTCAAGCTCTAAAAAGGTGCTTGTGATTTCATTTTCGTTTTTGGTCCACGGATCTGGGGTCTTACTTTCACGGATTTCATTTTTTAAATAATTTTTATGTGCAGTTGTGTGGTTTTCTCCTCGGTGTGTGTGTTTAGTCATTGTATGTTGTGTGTTGTGGTTGGAGTGGTGGTTGTTATATTAAAATTTGTTCTTCACAATTTTTTTTGTTTGTTGTTTGTATTGTTTTCTTGTTTTTGGTTATGTGTGGCTCGTTGTTGTTCTGTGTTAAAGCTAACTTTTTGTGTATGCTCTTTATTGAGTGTGTTGTATGTGTTGTGTATGGTGATTTGTAGGGTGTTGACATCCATCGGCCCCCCGTTGCCCCCTGTTGCTGCTCGGCAATGGGTTTTTGTGTCCCCTTTTTTTGTGTGTGCCGGGTTTAGCTTGAAAATCATGGTGTGTTTGATGTCAGAACTCAATTTGAGTGTGTGTTGATGGTGTAGATTACATGGATATGTGTGTGTTGTTATTATAGTGGGGAACTTGTGTGTGTGTTGGTGATGTATTGGTCGATATCGATGAGTTGATGTGCACATACAATTTGTGGTGGTCCAAAATAGATGTGTGTGTATGTCTCTCTTTGTGTGTATGGTGTATCTGTGTGTGTATTGTGTGTGTCTCTTATTGTTATTGTTGGGAAATTATGCACTTTGTTGTTATGTGTGATGTTTGTTTGTGTGTGTTTTGTGTAATGTTAATGTGTGTGTGTGCGTGTGTTTTAATGTGTGTGTGTTGTTTTTCTGTGTGGTGTGGTCTGATTGGATTTGGATGTATGTTTGGGTGTCGAGATAGCGGACCCTTTTTGGTCCCCAGTCGTTCGAGTAATAATAAGCTTTTAAGAGTGGATGTGTGTTTGTAGGGTGTGTGTTGTGTCTGGTATATATTATTTGTTGGTGTGTGGGTGTGGTTGTGTGTGTGTGATGACAAGGGACCAATTAGATTATCTCTTAGAAAACAATGGGGGGGGGAATATAGAGCTGTGTGTGTGATGGAAACATGTATGGTGTGTGTATACTTCAGGAATGTAGTAATTTTCCGATGTGTGGTGTGTGTGGTGGTGTTGTTGCGTTTTAGTAAGGAAAGGCGTGGGACTCTAAACTATGCTTAAGATCTATGAGTGTCTACCACAATTGATTGGTTAATGAATTTTACAACTTTATTTTTTCATCTTAAAAAGGTGGAAAATACACTTGTAATTGATTCGGTTAAGATGATTCTACATGAAATTATTACAATTGTTAGACGTGAAGAGGTGTGGCTTGTTCCGGCCCCAAAATAAAAAGAAAAAATAAAAGTCAGGTCTGGTTTTAATGGAGGTGCCATAGAGAGTTCTGCGTATGAGATCTATTTTAAGATGGTGAATTACTAATCTAGCAGAGAAGGTAATACTAGTACAGATATAGTTTATTTAATTTTGTTTTGAAAAATCATATTTTTTTTGGCATAACCATGGAAATTTTTACTGCGAGAAGCGCCGCACGTGCTTGATGACCTCGGAGAAACAAAATGAAGGTATGCGTTTTGCGCTAGGAAAAGTCAGATCGTCGGGGCAAAGCTAGAAGTGGTGTGGTAACTAATATATTGAGGCCTTAAACAGTTTGACTCTTAAAACATTTCTCAGAAGCCGAGGAACACAGTCCAATTGTGAAAAAAAGATATATGAAGCTAAACTGGTACTTATACGCCGGCGATTTGATTACTGGCGTCTGCGTTCCTGTTTCCAGAAGCATCACATCACCCGCATATTCGGCACATGCTTTTCGCGAAGTTTGAAGCCACCACGCGAGTCCGGTGATGGCTGCAGTGTGTGGCGGCACAGCGCCCAGTAGCGCTTACGGAAATGCGGATTCATTAACAAAAAAAAGATGGCGTGGCGGAATATGTGCAGTAGTGGAAGTCGGAAGAAACTTCCCGCTAAGGAAACGATACGCCAGGAATTTAATCAAATTGGTGTCGGATATTTAAAGGACAGTTTTTAGTTCAAAGCAGTTTTTTTAAAGGATGATGAGTTCTTAGTTTCTGAGAAACGGTAGCAAAACCTGATAAACTTACCCGTTGCGTAGTTATTTTAGCACACATGCCGCACGGCGAAGCGGAGGTGTCGTTAATATGGCGTAAGGGGAAGATCCCTCGAAGCAAAAGTGCACAGATATGACGATATACATATGCAAGACTTATCCATTTAGAAACTGCATGTTTAAGAGGCAAAAGGGTTTTGCATTTAGGACGTCATAGGCTGGTTCATAATTATATCTTACAAAATGTGGAGAGGGATATATCCTATAAAGACTCAAAGTTGACTTCTCTTCACTGAAGTGACATGATTGGGAGAAATAAAAAATGTCCGCTTAGAAACCAAATGGTGAAAGATAAACCAAATATTACACCAGCTAGAGTGGACACCTGGCTGGAAGATTGTGTTTGAGTTTGTTTACTAAAGGAGATATCAAGTTTCAACAGGCCAGCAGTTTAATTTATTCGGGCGCGATAGATCTTAATCCCCATAGAAGGCACAGCTACAAATTTAGTTTGTTACAAGCATACTGATGGACATTATTTTAAGATGGGGCAACTTAATTGGGTGACTGACCAAATTGTTCCACTAGAATCCCGCATAGTTTACTTGATTCCAGTGAATTTAAGTTTTTTACCCCAAGTTGAGGGACTGATGTGAAAAATAAGTGACATAACTTCATGTCGTGCATGAAGAGTTATCACCAAAACAGTCTGCGTAAGCCTGTAGGCCCTAAAAATAAAACAAAAATCTTTCTGAGGCAAAAAACTAAATAAGTGGACATTAAGACGGTGATATTTTACACATGAATGTTCATTATAATCCAATCAACATATTTTACCATCAACAACAAAAAAAAACTACACACAGATATGGCTGAGAAACTTTTCACTTGTATAACTTTATGATATGGTAAAATATAGAATTAATTCATTCATTGTTTTCTTATATAACATGAATAGGAAACAAAATTACGTTTGTGGGTGACTTATATCCATACTTGTACACATTGGGACAATTTACATTTAAGCAAGGGGCTGGACATTGTGGGCTTTGCTTCAGGGAATAAAAACACACAAAATGGCCAAACTTTGCTATCCTGGGTCATAGAAGTAAATGAAGAAATGAACAAATAAAACACCCTAGAATACAAACTTTTAGAAATTTATTGGCCACTGGCAAGAATGAACAAGACATATTAGACTCAGGCCGCGAAGATACAATATAGCGTAGATCTACACACA
Source organism: Eucidaris tribuloides (assembly GCA_001188425.1). NCBI lineage: Eukaryota > Metazoa > Echinodermata > Echinoidea > Cidaroida > Cidaridae > Eucidaris > Eucidaris tribuloides. The sequence continues at coordinate 22,165 of JZLH01S0141458.1, read as the reverse complement.
GTAAGGTTATGGCGAGAATGGGAGTTGTGAAGTCCGGTCAAACTTTACGATTTTACCTTTTTTAAAGCACTAAAATAATCATTTTGAAATACAATTCTTTTCAGGGGGCTTCATTTTTAGACCTTATCAAAGGACACTTGGAGCATGGAAGATTATGTAGCTCACATTTTGTAACCTTTATGGTCAGTCTATAGCCTGTGGCTTTATATTAGATTTTTTTTTTTTTTTTAAGTTTTACCATTCCAAATACAGTTGGGGCACATTTACCAAAACTGCAATAGTCTTAAACTTACTTTTAACACCATTGTAGTTTTTAGGTATTGAAGATATAATTTATATCCCAGATCAAGTTTTTATTTTGTGGGCCTTTTTCTCTTAGCAAGGAGTTTCTCCAACCATAGTGGGTTTTCATTATTGATGTAGATAGTTTAGGCTGTAGAAGTGTGAACACAGACGTATCACATGGGTACAGCAAGTGAGCAATGCATAATGCGAACCAACTTTAATGGTAATATCCACTTAGATGCCCAATTTTACAGGGCACAGGAATCTTATAAGTGTACATGTATGGTAAATCTTACAAATTTCCACAAACCATAAAATAAACTGGTTGCTATCATGTGCTATTATTTCACAAGGATCATCACTATTATCACGGCTGTTTTCTATTTATGTGTCATTACATAATTAGTGGATGGTGTTGTTGACTGCCTATATCAATTGTTTAACAGACCAAGGAAATCATTTTTAAAGGGTTCGGAACATATGCACAGGGAATCATTATTTTTAAAAATTTATCTCTTCAGAGAAAATAATTGTTTGCTTGTTAACCTTTTGTTTGCGTAGTTGCATCAATCAAGCTGTAATAACGAAAAATGAACAGACTTTTGCATCTCTTTGCTACTGTTTGAATTATGTACACCATTATTTTGTTCAGTAACTTATGTGTTCACTGCTCCCACCCCCCCCCCCCCTCCAAATCAAATAATAAGGGAGAGCTCAGGATTGAAAACTAATAGCAACACACAGAACTGCCAGAAATTATCAAAAAATATCATCCTCTGGTTTATTTTGTGATGCGGGTGTTGGGTTAGTTTTTCAAACTGAAAATCCATCACAATACAAATTGGCTGTGAAATATTCTGTCAGTTCGTTACTGAATTTACGAAATCCTTTACCTCTTACTTTCAATAGAATTTATAGAACAATTACCTAAAAGGATAAGAGGGATTTTCTAAGACTCCATTAAACACAATGGGTATTCTCATTTGGCATCGCATGTCATATTTCATATTTTAGTACGGTTTATTATATATCATGATCAATTTTATACAACTACATGCGATATGCAATAAGATGACATTACTATTGCAAGCCAGGTTTGCTATCTTGTTCTTATTCATAATTTTGAATGAACTGTGGTTCATCGTTTGGCATTTAATTTTGTGGAAATTGTGCCTATGATTGGGAACAAGTATGCTGTACCATAGACCATTATAACTTGTAATGAAATCACTTTTAATCAAGCACATTAGTACAGAATTAATTTAGTCAAAGGCAAACAAAAGTATGCTGGTCAGCAATGGTTAGTTTAGTTATTCAAGTTTAACATTAAAATTATACAAGAAGTAATTTGCGATACTGAATTAATAATGGAACAATAGGGAAGTATACAAAAAATCTTGAAATACAGAATAGTGGCTCTTAACAAATTGAAATAATTTAATTTACCAAGATAGATATCTGATTGGAATACTCCTTCCAAGAGGTTGTTTTCTTTTTAACTTTTATGTTTTATTCACAAATTTGCTTCAGTGTCATGTCCACTATTTTTGTATACTTATTCCTTTTGTCTGTATTGTTGCATTGCTAAA
>JZLH01S0141458.1:6690-20266 GCA_001188425.1 Eucidaris tribuloides | reverse complement strand
TCACGCATCTTCCGGTCACCAATTTCTCTATCACCATTATCTATCATACCCCCATGCCCGCAGTCTTATAATCCCTACCCATATCCTTTCATCCCTACCCGCAACGTGATAATCATAATTCATATCCGCAGTTTATCGTAATCTCCACCCGCATATTTATAATCTCTACCCGCTTATCTATTCCCTCCTTCCGGATTAATCTGGTAATCCGGATATCACACGTTGGCTAATCCCTAAGCGGATTAGTGACGTCACCAACTCTGTCTATACAGCCTATGATATCTTCTTTTATTCATTAATAATTCATTTTAAGAGTAGGCCTAATGACTATTGTGGTCTGTTGTTTCATGGAATGGTTACATTATTATTTGATAAAATTATTGGTACAACAAAAATAGTTCTGACTACTGTTAAATGAGATTTACACCTTTAAGGTTGAATACCGGTAGTAATGTATATTGAGTTAATTACCACTTTACATTCATGATGATTGACTGTAAAGACAAATGCTGCAATGTAAATTAAAAGCCAATTAAATTGGCATCAACTGTTCTCCAGTCAATTATTAACAAGTAACCATGCCCCTTGGCTAAGTAACTCTGTGGGAATTGATAAATGACGAGTAAGTAAATAAGGGTCCTTTAAAGGAGGATGTAGCCTGCAAGTAACAGGAATAAGTTAAGAAAAAAGATGACATTGTGAGTACTGTGAGAATTATAGTACGCAGTGATAAAGGCAGCCTAAAAAGTACTGTTTGACATTTACCCTGAGCAAGGCCCTATCAATTAGTATATTTCTGTTGATATTAAGTCTTTGCTAAATTTTCCATAGAAGAACCCCAACCGAAACAGCTACAGGGGCGGAGCTTATCGATTAAAAAAGTGCATACATTACTACAGCGCGATGAACAACACGCAGCATGCATCGGTCACCACTTGTCAGCTAAAGGTCAGCGCATGTGCGATCTGATTGGTTGGCAAAAACCCAAAATCTTTCTTAACTTATTTCTGTTAAATGCTGGCTACATCTTCCTTTAACTGAGAAAAAACCTAGATGGTATTGCACTTTTTCCTAGCCAAGTTCACTGCTTTGCAAAGGTCACTCAATACAATGGAAACAATTAGTAGGGATTTACTAATCCCCCTAATCCTATTACTCAATACAATACCCTCTGGGCAGGTTAGGCAAGCCATTCATATCCTCTCAGCTGTGTGAAAAGGTGAAGCATGTGTATTTTACAAAAAAAAAATTAGTCCATTGAATAAGAATCATTGATAAAACACAAGTTCACTCTACAAAAATGTGGCAAAAAGACAACCAGATAAAGATAAAGTCTATTCAAATTTAAACCAATTATTACTCAAAGTTAAGAGTGTTTTGAAGGTACACATAATATCCAGACATTGAATGAGTCACCAGGAAAGTCCTTTTTGTGGAGGTGTATTGAATTGTGATGTTTGGAAGGCCAACAGGATATATTTTGCACAATGGATTGTCCCTAATTTAGAACCCTACAATGGCCTACAGTACATGTCATGAATATTCATGATGTGGTGTCCTTGGCTTTGGGTAGGCCTATCAGTGGAACCATTGATGATGGTGAAACAAACTAAAATAGTTATTTTTGAAATGAATGAATGGAAGAATGAATGAATAATCAGAGAAATTGACAAAATTATATGTGGTTGTGTTCAGAGCAGATAAAAAAGCCTGTACGTGTTGTACATAGCTAGAGAGTAGTAATGAAACAGACTGGATAATATTCAAAATATTGCATTGTTATTCATAACCTGTACATACATGGTACAATTGAATTGACATTTATTGGAAGACTGGTTAATCCATTTTGTCCTTGATTTCCTGAATCATGAGTTCAATGTTGAAGTGGTATCCTGCTTCATGAATCAAAGGAGAATGTTTACATTGTAAGATCATAATTATAGTGGAATCAATTTTGAACAAGTTTTGTTTTAAACAACCATGTATGCTATGTTTGTTATAGGAGTATTCTTTACAAAAGAGATTAGTAGATTTAGTATATTAAAGGTGGATAGGCCTACATTGATCTCCACAGTGGGTAATACTTGATCAGTAGTTCTCTTTATAATTGACATTTTGTAGCCAAACATGTGTCTTTTTCTCATTGACATTTTCTCCACTTAGTGGGATACGTAGGTAAAATGGGGTTTTTACCAATGCCTATGCCATTATTTGGAGACTACTGTAAACTGGAAAGGGGTAAATGCTTTTAGATTATTAGCATCTTCATTAATTAGTAGTCAATGTACTAATTTCATGGTCCAATAAAAGCCTGAGCATTTTGGGTGGAGGAAATATTGACACAGTGCAAAGGTTCGATCCTGATGGACTTGATAGCATTTATGCAAATGAGATGCGCTCGAGCAGAACACTTGTGGTATTGTATGGCCCTTCGGTTAGTCATTTGTTAGGGGGTGTTGTAGTAGGCATCCATTGTGTTGTGATGTAAAAAAAGTCCATAGTCCATATCATAATACAGCCCAGACTCGCAAACCTCAGTGGAAGCGTTGAGCGGTGTTGACGGTTTAATGGCATTTGCAGCATGTCTTTTTGATGTGTCGCTAAAAGACCAGATGTCCGCCTGATGCAAGAGGGGGAATCTCGGGACGGACTCAACTGCTACGTTGGCACTTTAAGCGAAATATACCACTCGCAGTTTGCAGGAAGTTCTACAGCCGCCACCGCGGTTTGGTAGCCAACAGTGACTGCCTGACTGGATTAAATTTCATATTGATTCGCTGGCTGGTCTTGCGAGTACTGAACTGTTGCATGTCCCAGTTTAAGTCATCGGCCATGGCTGCAGCCTACTACTTGTGGAATTAATTTCAAACGTCTATATCGCATCAACATCATCATATTACTCGCAGTATTGTCAGTTTTGCTTGTTGTGTTGGTTCATCGTGTGCTGTGTCAGTGGACCATGTCACAGGTTTGTTTTGCGTCATTGATGTTTTATTTACTTTACTCTCAAATAAATTAACGTGACGGTTATATTGCAGTGTTGGCTTCTAGTTGGTTGGTTTTCTGTGAATGGGTGCATCTGTGAGAACATATGTAATTCAGTGTACTGTTACTGTACTGGTATAAAATTATATTTTGTAGTTTCCTGGTATAAATATAAACCATTGAGGTCTATACATATAGGTATGAATGATCCGTACAGGTAATGTTTATGAATTGGGACTTCTGAAATAAGTGCACTGGTAAACTAGTAACAGCAGCGTTGTGCATGTATGTTCATTTAGTATGTCTTCAACATACATGTGTTTCAAGAATTGTTGTGGTTAGATCATGCAGTGTGTGGGCTGGCTAGGCATATGGCATACAGTAGGCCTGTTTTGAACTGTATTTTGTACATGTATGGGAGTAGTATTGCAATCAAAGTCCATTGAACAAATGGCCAATTATTCTGCAGCCATTTATGATTTATGGTATCTAAATTTAAATTACACCGTTGGCCTTGAATGCAAGCTGTTGCTTAGTACAGCTTTCAAGTCAGTGTCATGCATCAATAGATGTCTTGTATGGTTTCCATGACGAATAAAGCCATTATGAAAACAGTAGATTAAACTAGACACATTCTCATTGTTCCATACATTACAATGTAATACAGATTTGGATAGGTGGCAAGTTGCAAGGTGTAGAATTGTACATATTACTTGTGGTAAGGTTAATATGATGACTATATATAACAGATAGGCTTACATTATGCAGGTAAAGGGTTGTATTTTTGTAGGGCAAAAAATATGAGTACATTCATGTAGGCCTACATGCTACACACTATACATGTAGATTGGTATTTGATATGGATATGTCATATACAAACATGTTGCACAGTAGTAATTTGTAGACAGATAGGTAGATGTAGTACATTCATGTGCAATAGGTAGATGATGTAGTTTACTACACATATTGATCTTTACATGTAGGCCTATATGAATAATTTAGATCGGGGTGACCTACCAATTAAGTTACCTTTCAAGAAAAAGAGGTTTGAAGTTTTACAAAATCCGTGTACAGGAAGACCCAGAGGATGATTTTTAAACTCTATGGATGGATGGCACTGCAGTCAGTATTCCTACTTTCGTTACTTTGTAAATTAGGTACCAGAAGATGTTGAGAGCCTGAAACCCAGAAATGTATTCTACAATGTTTGTTTGTGTGTACCTCACTGTCCCTCAAAATGTCAGTGAGCCCACTTTAATTTTCAAAAGGTCAGAACAGATCTGAAGCAAACCACAAACACAACCACACAGGAAACTGCAATTTATAATGTAGGCCTACCTCTATGGAGAAACCATGGACTTACGAGAGAAACTAACCCAATATTATGTGGACAACATTTTGTATGTTAGGGCCTGTTCAAGCGCTCTCCTAAAGCGAACCGTACCGTACCAAACCGTGCCAGAGGAGGCGCCTGAACACTCCTAAAGCGAACCGTACCGTACCGTACTGCCCTCCATGAAGCGTGCCAGCGAGGACCACCTCCCGATGTGGTCTAGAGCGTGCCAAGGCGAACCGTACCGGTACCGCGCTGAGCACCTAAACGCATTCCGCAATACTTTAACGTGTGATTCCCTCAGATTAGAGAGTAAAGCGTACCGAATTGACCTCGGAGGCACGCTTCCCACATGTTTGCCTGAACACTCGCAAGTGAACCACTCTGGCACGGTCGGCATTTGGGTTGGCACGGAACGGTACGGTAACGGTTCGCGTCCAAAAGCGCTTGAACAGGCCCTTAGAATAGAATCCGAATATGTGTCTAGTTTCTACTTTGACAGTGAGTAAAGGACAGCTAGATACTTCAATGTTTGTATCAAACCGTTTCGTTTCATAAAATATTAGAACTGTAATCTTGAGAACCAAAAGCTGAGATCTTATAGATACACAGTTTCTGTCATCTGTTTGAATGTTTACTAACCATGGATACCCAAAGTGTGGTTGGCATTTTGTTCCTATTACTTGTATGTGTATGATTGATAGACGACAACCAGGTTGTATCAAATTTCACATGTATGTAAGCGATCAGCAAGTTTACATCAGGGAAGATCACTTCCCTGTTTACATTTACAGTACATACATGTGTATATAACTGTAGACAGGGATCCACTCTAACATTTTTTTCCTACTTGCCCTTTGGATAAGTGAAATTATTCCTTTTAACTATTTACTTGCCCGAAAATTATCAGAAACATTAAAATTTATTCCCCCTAATTTCAACTAATAAGGCCTCTTTGTAGCACTGGACATTTGTTATTTTGATTCTCGGGGTTGCCTGAGATGTGATTTATGAATTCAAAGAGGCAAAAGTGAACTACAAAGAGCAAAATTATGATGAACTTTAGTACAAATCAATAGAACACAAAGTTTTAGACAATTTTTGTTTCGTGTTTAATTTTGGTAAGATTTTTTATCATGTTTTGCTCTTTTCATGATCAAAATTTTACTCATGTACCAAATTGGGCAAGGAAATATCATTTTGTTGAGTTTCTGCTTGCCCGCAATTAAATTTTACTTGCCCCGGGCAACCAGGCAAGTGCTAGTGTCGCTCCCTGCGGTAGACCAGGTAAAAGATTTCAAAAACATACATCCTTTTACTATAACCTTGTCCTTAAATGACCTGGATTGCTCAGCTGACCTGTCTGTCTATCTGTCTGTCTGTCTGTCTGTCTGTCAGTCTGTCTGGAGAAACATTCCTTATAACATTCCTGTCCCCCCTTAGCTCCCCTAATACTTTGGAAACCAATGAGACTCATTCATTGGAGGCCTATATTGTAGTACTAGATATCATAGCTTCATTAGCAGACATGTAGGTAGTCACTGCTCACTTGGGTTGGAAATTTTAACAAAAGTCATTTTGGGGGGTATAGTTGAAAGTCTGATTTTTATGCTAGCATTGATTGACCCTATGAGGAAAATTGAGGGCTCTTTTGTGAATTTCAAGGGTGGGGGCTATAAATTAAAATTCTGGGGACTAAATTGCCCTCAACTCCAGTACTAGTCATGTACAGTCGCCACCCCAATAATTTTGAAAACCTGAAAATTTCCTGAAACATATCACAAAATATGTTTAAAAGCAGTGCAAAACACTTCAAAACCATTAAACTTCACATGAAAATACTATCAAACAAACAATTTTCAAATTTGCGTGCAAAATGTTAAATTGCAATTTTGCGCGTGGAGCACACTGAAATTTTTGACATTCTAAAACTTTTGCCCCCCCCCCCATCCAGAAAATGGCTTGACGCCCCTGCCACACTCCATAAAAATGTAATCTAAATCACACTAGACTTTATAATATTTCCTGGTAGTATACTGTATCATCAAAAATGCAATCATGCACAACAATATAGGGAATAGGGATAGTACACATATGCAGTATGCAGCCAAGATGTACAGTATGCAAGTGCAGGTAGTAACTGATATTATGCTAAAGCCCAAAGTTTTCCGCGTTGCAGATTTTCCGCGGTAATTACGGAATTTGAACAAAAAGAAAAAAAAAATGCCTAAAAAGTCCCCCCCCCAATAAAATTAATAAATATTTATTGGATAAAACTAAACTTCTGGCGTGCTTTTCAGTTCTTGAAAGAAATGAAATACACCCACTGAAGATTTGCATTATATCAAAGACATACTTTCCATTTTTTTATTTTTTTTATTTATTTATTATTTAGTTTTTTTTTTTTTTGGGGGGGGGGGGTAGGGGCTAAACACTTTTGGTTTGTATGTATAGGCCTACATGTATGACTGATGGTTAGTATGAGCCCTACCTGACTAATATTCATTGAATGTACACAAACTACCACATTTACTATTTTCCCCCTTAATTTTAGCAGTTATCAACTAAATCATAATACTAGTATTTCAAACAGCTGTCACTGTCATCTTATCTCCTATAGCTGTAACCGCAATCATCAAATTACATGGACCTGGATAATTGTGGTCTATTTCAAAGGTCAAGAGAGAGATTTGAAGCCAATTCACTGACAGGTCATAAAGATATCACAACAATTTACAGAATAGTCACAAGGTTTGAAAGATAGTGGAAAGATAAATACAGTGGTAAATGTCAAGTTGAAACATATCGTGGCTAAACTGAGACATGAATAGAGGGTATTACTGGCTTTATGTGTATATTTCAATGTGACTGAAAAGTTATTTTAAGCAACTTGTTTTCACCAAACGTGACTCCAGAGTTTTAAAACTAAGGAATATACGGACCATTAGAACAAAGGCCTTACTTTGTAATCCTCTAACATAGTCTGTTATACATCACAGGTAAGTTGATGTTTTATAATTCATTTGTTACGTTATTGGTATACACTGTATTACAAATCATAATACTTGGACTTCATGTCATAAAATATCACTTATAGAGATCAATAATTGATTATGAGATTGAAACTTTAAAACATTGTAAATTGAGCAACAGGTTGTTATTGAGATACCAAGTGGGATAGTGCATGCTTTCACTAATCCTTCTAAATAGCATTTTTTTTAGCATGTGATGTACACTGTAGTAAGATTCTTAATCATAGGTTATTTGGACTATTACAGTGTAGTCTACAGTAGGGGTCTAGTTCACATGGAATTAAAATAAAGCTAGGCACAGACTGATATTGTCTGGTAAAGCGACTCTGTAAACTGAAGATGATTCTACATCTTTTAAAATACTCTATTTGTACACATTTTTGAACAGCTATGACATTAATTCAGTACCAATATCTTTCCCTGACAAATATTTTCATTAATCTATTGTCACAATACAACCATGACATACACTGTACTATCTGAATATGTCACAGTAGGACTACAAGTACAGTACTTGTGCACGTGACATTATTTATTTTAGGCATCTATTAGGAACGTATGCCTTGGTGCGACAGCAGTGACAGTACTGTTTTCAATTCATGATCAGCATACTGCAGTGCAGGTAGTAATATTTCATCATTATGGACTTTCCCTACTGAACAATGATAAATGAAAATCTTTGAATCAAGTGATTTTTTTTTTCATGAAGAGCCATCCTTGACCTTTTCATTCTTGATTTTCCATCCATTAAGATTTGTGTAGTAGTAGGCAGAGCTGGTCTGTTGATTTGATGGTGAAATGTGTATGTACTGTAGTTGAGTGTATACTGTGTACTAACTGGTAGGCCTATATTGTTTAATATAGATTTATTTTTATGATTATGATTAATGTAAACGTTTGCTATATTGAAATAAATTTGGATGGTAGGGAGCTCATGAAATGACTTTAAGTCTTTAACTGACCTATAAATTCTAGAGAAAAAAATCATCAAACAACCAAAACATAAAAATTAGTAAAGTTGTCTAACACTAAAAAAAGGGGTTGATTCCACAGTAGTGGAAGGTCATTCAGTCAAAAAATGGAATATCATTAATGTCCTGTTGTTACTTTGGACATTTTAAATAATGATATATGAAACATGTACTCCTCAAAAAGAAATTATGCCGATATAACATTTCTTTCCCTTTGTGGATGGTTCAGCTCCGTCATTCGCTTATATTGGACTTATATTGTATTATAACTACTGTGTGTTCACGTAGCCTGATCTTCATCAAAAAAATATTGAGGCGTACCCAGGACAGCTAGGAGTTTAATTACACATTCCTGAAAATCTCAGACCTACATGTATAGCATGCAAGTACAGGTCTCGGTGTGCTGGTATATGTAGAACTTTACTTTAACATCGAAGTTACTACACTGCAGTCTGCACGATTATTTAATATTTGTTTAACCCGTTGGAGACTAAGTACGAGTTAACTCGTGTTGGGGTCTATGGAAAAGGCGTGTCATAGCGAAATCAAATCGTCTCCAACGGGTTAAGAGTAAATTTCAGAGCAGATATCATTCTCTAGTTTGTTGGATCAATAAGATCGCACATAAGTGTACATATGCATAATTGCATATAAATTACTTTTTGAACACTTTAAATTATGTGTAGGTTTTGTACTGTACATGTACTGTAGGTCAGCATTAACTGGCTACCAGTATAATGCAGAAATCGTTAGAGAGCATTTGCAATTAATATGGTACCCTGTAGCAGCCTGGATTTAAAATAATGTATCATGTAATTTGACTAGATTTCACTCAATTTCAGGAAATTTGCATGAAAGAGTACTTCTTTTTTTCCCCTGTCTCATCACATTTCATTGGGTGATAATCTTGTTTCATCCGTCCAAAATTGGATATTTGAGTCATATTTGTGTGTGCATGGTGCAGGCACATGTATGTACTGAGAGATGTAATATATTGAATATATATATTCATTTCTGTCACCTCTAGGTTATTGTGTGCAATGTTCCTGCTTAACATTTTAGCGTCAGTTGCATGCTTTGTTACAGCTTGTTTCGCAGGCGTTATTCAATTTTTTCTCCTTGTGCAATCGAGCTAGTATGTGTAGTAATAAGACTAGGCACTGTTAGAGCTTGCTCTTAGAACCTCAGTCTGGGCCCTTTGGGCCCTGGTGGCAGCGAGTAGGGTCTGAGAATCAGACTAGCTTTGTTATTGTATGAAGCTCCCTTGAAAGATCATGATGTCAGGTTAAATTTCAGGACACCTTTGTCTCATATATTTTCATTTGTGATGACATTTTCCCCTCAGTTATATTGTTTTCTCATTGCCATGGAGCCGGATTGTTGTCCTTGCAACAGATATCAGGAGGAGGAAGGAAGTGTGGCTTAATGAATAAGACAGTGGGTTCTCGAGTGAGAGATCCCTGGTTCAGATCCCTTCACGGTGTCTGTGTCCTTTGGCAAGACACTTCAACCATGATACCTTTCTCTGCCCAGGAGTACAGATGAGTACCTGAGTGGACAACAAATTTTGTTTTAAAGGGAGAAGGCACCGGCAACTAACAGGCATAAGTTAAGAATAAAAATGACATTGTGAGTATTGTGAGAATTATGGTACATGGTGACAAACACAGCCTAAATAAGGGGCACTGTGTGATACTCACCCTCATCAAGGCCCTATAAATTAGTTAATTTGTGTTTATTTTACGTCTTTGTAAGGTTTATCTTAAGACAAACCTTGCAGAAACAGCTATAGGGGGAGGAGCTTATCAATTCAAACAGTGCATACATTACCACGGTGCGGCTAACACACGTCGCGCGTGGCATGCATCAATCACGCATGGCCAGCTCAGACCTGTGCACATGCAATGTGATTGGTTGGCAAGAACTCAAATATTTTCTTAACTTATGCCTGTTAGTTGCTGGCGCCTTCTCCCTTTAAGCTCTGTTGTAACTTCGTTTGGCTTGAGCATCAATTCATCTAATGCCACTTTCATACTGCAGGCGAAGCGGAGTAACACCGGAGTGAGTTGATACACTTTTATTGCAGACGACTTTACGCTCCCTTTCACACTAACAAGCACTGCAGTGGTATTATCTGCACTCATTTCCATGGTTTCCATGCAAATTTGTGCTATGTGTATGGCCGAATTCTCCTACGAGCGGTTCGCACCGAAATTTATTTGCACAGATCACAGCGATAAGCTGATCGTACAGCACTTCCGATCTGGAGTTGCTGCGTTTGTAACCATCTTCTCGAAGTGGGTCGAGTACTCCACTATGAATCTGGATCAAAGATTTCTCTGAATTTTCATACTGCCCTCCGAAGTGATGTAACTCCTGATGAACTCTGAAGTAACTCCGCTTTGGCAGTCACTTTGAAAGTGGTATTAGTGATAGCCAGACAAGGAATACTCCACAGGGAGTGGAGGAGGTACACACCTGTGCAGGCGTGATCATTAGGACTGATAATTAGGGAGTGTATAAAGTAGTGAGCGAGCTGTGCCCTAAAGGTGCTGATCCAAGACTATATACCATCAACTTTTCCGTCACCTTAGTCACAAATCATAATTCATGTCCATGTTTCGTCTTCCACAGACTTCTGAAAGTACTTACAATGAATACGATGACAGCGCCCTGACCGACATGAGTGAGGGGACGTCATCACCCAGTCCGCTGGTGACGGAGGCCTACATCCCCTCCCTGGACGTCGACGAAGGCGTAGGCACGTTGATGGGGATGGAATACATACAAAAGTAAGTGGATTAATAGTGAGAAGAATAATGATGATGATGATAATAATAATCTCTCTGTGTTTACAGATAGTCACTTGTAAATAAAAATGTTCTGAAGTACTTGGCATTTTAATGGATTAATCAATGTTTGGTTAGCTTAGGGCCTTGGGAACAATATTGGGCCTGTGAAACAGTCCCTGTATTTCAGTTTTCTTAGGGGTGCTGTGCATTCCCTACAGAAAGAGAATAAATATTCTTTTGATTGTTGGTTAATTTTCTGATCTCTGTGATCATTAAGGTAAATCTTAGTAATTCCCCCTCCCCCTCCCCCTCCCCCTCCCCCCCCCACCAAAAAATTATATAGGCATACATTTTCCCACGGAAATCTCACAGAAAATCAGAATTGGCATATATATGTAAATTTCTTTGGGGGGGGGGTGGGAAGTTGTAGAGCATAAGTAGAAAAGGAGCAAGAAATGTTTGTTAGTGCTTGATAATTTCATTATTACTCCAAATTAACTTATATTGAAATATAAGATATTATGTTGTAACACAAAATAAACATGAAATGCAATTAGGTTAAACAAGATTACTGTATAGAAGGTGTTTGTCATCTGAAAATCACTGTGAATGTATGCACAATTTGCTGACGCACTATTAAAATCATGCAAGTATGATATTACACATATCGTACTGCTTGACATATGAGTGCAGTTTCTGCTTCCGAGAAATATTGCATCCTCAAGCTATATTCTCTTTCTCGTGTTATGCATGCAGCCTGCTGCGCATCAACTGTATGCTGTTAGTGAGTATAAATGCCCCATACAACTGCATTATTGTCAAGAGTTCTGAAGTATTGAATGTCTGGTTAGCAGTATGTGCCATGTTTTTGCAGATAATTTTACTCTTCTGAGAGTATGGATGACAGACTCCGAAAGTTTTGATTTCTAAATTATGCAAACATGTATGTTGGAACGGAAAGTAATCTGTCATAAGACTCGCGAAAGCAATGACAAAACTAAAATAAAGCAAATCAAACGAATGCAAAACAAGTAGACAGGTGAGACAGAGACAGTGATATTCAAAACTACATATTGTTAGGATATTGTACTTATGAAACATGAGCTCTTGTGAAATGTCAGCATGTGCAGAAAGAAACTCAAAAGAAAAAAAAATAATGATAATGCACAGATGTATGAGTCTGTCACCTTTATCAAGGCAATGATGAAATGTGATGCAGGATGGGTTTGATTTAATAAAAGCAAAGAGAAAATAAAGGGGAAAATAAAGAAAGAAAGGAGGAAGGAAGGAAAAACAAATAAAAAAGATGAAAAAAAACAACAACAGGAAAGTAGAAGTTTTCAGTCAACCTGGATTGTGTTCCTTGTTCATAATATCTATGTTATCAACATTTGATTTCCCAGATGACAGAAGAAACTGGACAATATGATTCCTTTAACCCACTGGAGATGATTTCATTTTGGTGTAACACACATTTTCATAGCACCCAGCCATCTCATTTTTATGGATTTAATGAAAGTACCGGTACCCAAAGTGTAAAAAAATGTCAAAATGTTAGCCTAAAATGCAGTTACTCTATGATGCAGTCTTACACAAATCAAGGTGCAAGCACCTGTAGATGGGACTGTAGGCACTTCTTCTTGAAAAGTGACCTATTTAATTTGCTTCGTAAGTCTGAATGCCCTTAAACCTGTGGGTATGATTGCAATCTAATGATGATGAGAAAATGTGGTGTAAAGTATTCCTAACTTGGAAATGACAATACTGTAGCATTGCATTGCAGGAACAACACTGCATGTTCAAAATGAAGGAAATAAAATACCAAAACAAACCCTACAAGGATGACTGTACAGAGAGTCAATGCCACCACCTGTAGGTTATATCATGTACCGGTATGATAATAAGGAAGCAATAAAGACACAAATGTAAACTAGACACAATCTATAAAATCAGCTTGTCTAGCCCTCAGTTTAGTCCCTTCAAGTATAAACTTTTAAGAATAAGTCTATATATCTAAAACAAAGAATGGATATGGGATACGGATGTGTGCAAATGTACTGCTGAACTTCCGGTTGGTATCCTGTTGTAGCGGAAATCACCCACATTCTTGGGACCAAACTTGAAAGAAGAGTTTCCTGGTAGATGTCAGAATGGCAGTGTGTTTATATATGTGTGTCATGATTTGTTGACAAATTTGGCAGTGTAGACATGTGGTTCACAAGTTTGTCTGTAATTCGGTATGTATGTTTGTGTGTGAGTGTTGTGTATTTGTGTATGTGTGTGTTATGTTTGTTGTGTATGTGTCTGTGTTTGTGCTTACAGTAAATGCGTATGTGTGTCTTTTGTGTGTGAGTTTTATGTGTGTGTGTATGTGTGTGTGTGTGTGTGTGTGTGTGTGTGTGTGTGTGTGTGTGTGTGTGTGTGTGTGTGTGTGTGTGTGTGTGTGTGTGTGTGTGTTTATTC
>JZLH01S0141435.1:95354-110411 GCA_001188425.1 Eucidaris tribuloides | reverse complement strand
GATATTGGTATTGGTATTGGTATTGGTATTGGTATTGATATTGGTATTGGTATTGGTATTGGTATTGGTATTGGTATTGGTATTGGTATTGGTATTGGTATTGATATTGGTATTGATATTGATATTGGTATTGGTATTGATATTGGTATTGGTATTGGTATTGGTATTGGTATTGGTATTGGTATTGGTATTGGTATTGGTATTGATATTGGTATTGATATTGATATTGGTATTGATATTGATATTGGTATTGGTATTGGTATTGGTATTGGTATTGGTATTGGTATTGGTATTGGTATTGGTATTGGTATTGGTATTGGTATTGGTATTGGTATTGGTATTGGTATTGATATTGATATTGATATTGGTAGGTATTGGTATTTAGATTGGTATTGGTATTGGTATTGGTATTGGTATTGGTATTGATATTGATATTGGTATTGGTATTGGTATTGGTATTGGTATTGGTATTGGTATTGGTATTGGTATTGGTATTGGTATTGGTATTGGTATTGGTATTGGTATTGGTATTGGTATTGATATTGATATTGATATTGGTATTGGTATTGGTATTGGTATTGGTATTGGTATTTAGATTGGTATTGGTATTGGTATTGGTATTGGTATTGGTATTGGTATTGGTATTTAGATTGGTATTGGTATTGGTATTGGTATTGGTATTGGTATTGGTATTGATATTGATATTGGTATTGGTATTGGTATTGGTATTGGTATTAATATTGGTATTGGTATTGGTATTGGTATTGGTATTGGTATTGGTATTGGTATTGGTATTGGTATTGGTATTGGTATTGGTATTGGTATTGGTATTGGTTTTATTATTGGTAATGTCTCCCTCTCTAGGAAATCTGAGCCCATAACCCCAATCCTGCGTTCTCTCCACTGGCTTCCAATACATCACCGTATATCTTTTAAGGTTCTTCTCCTTACATACAAAATTCTGAATGGGCAAGCCCCCAAGTATCTCGCAGATCTCATTTCTTCACGTTCCAGTACTTCCTCAAGACCTCTACGTTCATCTTCTACAATGCAATTAACTCCTGGACCTCGCACTTCCACAAATATGGTGATCGCGCTTTTTCCGCAATTGCCCCTGCTCTCTAGAATTCTCTACCTGCCCATATACATCGAGCCACTTCCGTGAATCAGTTCAAGACCCTGCTGAAAACTTACCTTTGTAATAAATAATTCTCCGGAATGTCCCAGTTGTAGGTCGGTCAATGGGGGTGCACACCAACTTTGATTTTCAGTATTCACTAATTTATATATTCATTGTTTTGAACTACTTAAGGTTTCTTATATTAATTTTTTGTTTAGCTATTTAACTTTAATTCTTGGTATTATATCATAAACAGAAAACAGTGCGCTTAGAAACGCCCGTATTAAGCGACCAAATAAATGTTTTTGTATTATTATTATTATTATTATTATTATTATTATTATTATTATTATTATTATTATTATTATTATTATTATTATTATTATTATTATTACTATTAATGGTATTGGTATTGGTAATGGCATTGGTATTGGTATTGGTATTGGTATTGGTATTGATATTGGTATTGGTATTAGTATTGATATTGGTATTGGTATTGGTATTGGTATTGGTATTGGTATTGGCATTGGTATTGGTATTGGTATTGGTATTGGTATTGGTATTGGCAATGGTATTGGTATTGGTATTGGTATTGGTATTGGTATTGGCACTGGTATTGGTATTGGTATTGGTATCGGTATTGGAATTGGTATTGGCATGGGTATTGGTATTGGTATTGATATTGGTATTGGTAATGGCATTGGTATTTGTATTGGTATTGGCTTTGATATTGGTATTGGTATTGGTATTGGTATTGGTATTGGTATTGGTATTGGTATTGGTATTTGGTATTTGGTATTGGTATTGGTATTGGTATTGGTATTGGTATTGGTATTGGTATTGGTATTGAGATAGATGTAAGTATTAGTATTGATATTGGTATTGGTAATGGTATTGGTATTGATATTGGTATTGGTATTTGTACTGGTAGTGAAATTGGTATTGGTATTGGTATTGGTATTGGTATTGATATTGGTAGTGGTATTCGTATTGCTACTAGTATTAGTATCATTATTGTTATTGGTGTTGGTATTGGTATTGGTATTGTTATTGCTATTCGTATTGATATTCATATTGCTACTAGTATTAGCATTGTTGGTATTGGTATTGGTATTGGTATTGGTATTGGTATTGGTCTTGGTATTGGTACTGATGCTGATACTGGTACTGGTATTGGTATTGGTATTGGTATTGGTATTGGTATTGGTATTGGTATTGGTATTGGTATTGGTATTGGTATTGGTATTGGTATTGGTATTGGTATTGGTATTGGTATTGGTATTGGTATTGGTATAGGTATTGATATTGGTATTGGTATTGGTATTGGTATTGGTATTGGTATTGATATTGGTATTGGTATTGGTATTGTGGTATTGGCATTGGTATTGGTATTAATATTGGTATTGATATTAATATTGGTATTGGCATTGGTGTTGGTATTTGTATTGCTACTGGTTTTTGTGTTGGTTTTGGTATGGATTTTGGTATAAGCGTTAGCATTTATGATTACTAATACTAGTTTTAGTGTTAGTGTTAGTACCAATTGATAATACTAGTAGAAATAATAATTTGTAAAAACTTATATTACTAAATAACTTTCTTCATCACCGTAATTATATTTATTTATTTATAAATGAATAAATGAATATATGTATATGTATATAGTTTCCACATGTTAGTCTTTTTATGAAACATGTAAGACAAAGTTTATACATAGTGCCATCATAAAAATTCAGTTCAATTTAACAATTACGTCATCGTCATCATCCTCCTCCTCAACATCATCATTATATCTTTCACCACTTGACCCACTGAAGGCTTTACTGCCGAATCAGAGACATTAAGTTTTGTCAATAAAATTATTTCTGTCTTACCTTAATCTTCTCATTTCAACATTTTATATATCACTCTTATTTCGATTTTCTAGTACTCTGTTTTTTACGTTAGGCTGAATAACTGTGACTTCATTCAAACACGATCTTTTTATTCTTGTAATTAGTAAATGCACATCTCAAATTATGGGGCTTTTTGCGACATGCAGGTTTTACCGGTATATTTTAGACAAATCCACCTTCATGAACCTAATAAAATTATGAAACAAAAACAAAAATCTTACATGAACGAACACAATGAGTTTATGCTGAGGTAATAACGTCGAATTCAGAACTGCAAATGAAATAGGGGAGTTGTAAATATTAGCTAAATGTTTGATCTATTTAAACTCAATTAAAAACTTTCATTTTCTTGTATATCATATGGCATCATCTTTGACGCCAGAACGTCATTGAAGCTTAAGTTTTATTACTTTATAACATTTCACATTTTACCTTTTAAGCAAGTATGATGTTGATGCAAAACTTGTAGTCCTTATATTCAATCTGATGTTCGTGGATTGTGTAAAATGTATAGAAACATCACTCGTTGAGCAAGAATATATCAATTAACTCTTATTTACAATTATTTACGGATATATCAAGCACTCTTCTGAAACGAAAGTTGATAGTTCATTTAGACATATTTTTGTTGACGCCCAAATCTACAATGTACTCGCCCTACCCTGAAATGCCAGTAACCCCCGGACGCCTACACACTCGACGCATACACACTATTGACCAATATCACGTCGCATTGTACGACGCGTTCGTTACGGAGAGCTTCGGGCTCCGACTCCGGGGATCTAGATGAGATTTTAATTACCCATACTTGACGAGATTGACTAGAAACCGAGAATCATCATTGTTGCTTTGTGTAGGTTCAGACCACCAGATATATTTATTGGTAATTTTATTTCATTTAGTGATGTGACGATTTCGTATACTGTATTTCAGAACTAATGTAAGGTTACCTTATCTCCACCTCTTGTTTAAATTGAGAATCGTATACACCTTATATCCAGTCGTCTTGGTTTGAGAAATCACGGGTTGTCTTTTCCTGTCTACAATAATCATTTTCGCTGAAAATGTGGTGTGGTTTACATCGCAGAATATAAATATCGATTAATTAAGGAGAGACCTAATTGTCCATGGAATAGGTTGATGAATAGATCGAAAAAACAAACTGTGGATACTTGCATAAAAATGTACCATACACGTCAAATGGGTTAACTTTATTACGCGGCCATATCATTTTGGTGTAATTGGTCTGCGGACAAGCTCATAAAGGTCAAAACGAAATTATCGGATTAATTAATTTCACACAAAATATCTTTATCCCACTTAAAACACCCCCAGCACAGTATAATGGAAGCGACTTCATCGAGTCTCTCAGTGTGTGTTTAGCAGTCAATGGTTGGTGGAGGGCGGGACCATTGTAACCACATCAGGGCGCATTAGCAGATGAACGCTTAGATATGATTATTAACGAGCTTTGGGGTTTCGGGGATGGGGGTTTGAAAAAAAAATAGCGCGGCAAACAAGAATGGATTGACGGTGTCGGTTTTAGAGTGGTAATACCTCAAGCCATGAGAAATTGGCCTCGGGTTCTCTCTCTCTCTCTCTGTCAGAAAACCCCGGAGTTAAAGTAAACGTAGACGCAATTTAACCATAGTAAAATGGCTCTTTTGTTGCCATCGGTGACGACACTGCGCGCAGTAACCGATACAGGACTTTAATATCATCGTCTGCTAGCGTTGCTAAGTCACATGTCACACAGACGGGTTGGGACGTAAACTCGTCATCACCAGGGATCGGTCGTGTGCGGGCTGCGGATTGGTAGATCGATCTACACCAACGCTCGCTTGTTGGGCGATTTGATCAGATCTTAACCAAAGTATACAGAAGTCGATTTTAAAACGCAAAACTCTGAAACCTAGCCTTCAGTGTGGATGCTTAATTATTTGCTGAATCGTTTTGAGCTTCTGGCCAGTGGCTAAATCTTTGGAAACGAAATAATTAAAGTATCACATGAGATATCTCTGATAGGATACGTGTATCAAAATACGGATTTTCTTTAAGAAGCGTTGAATTATGTTAACCCAGCCTCACGATTATGAAGGAATGCATTGTTCTGGCATGGAAGCAAGTCCGACATATTCTCGGTCGTCTCACAGACGAAATGCATCCAGCAACCTCCGTCCATCCAGCTCGTCAAAGATCGACCCAAGGTAAGACCTTCATCCCGAACTCCTTACCGTCAGAGAGCCAAACACCCCAACCCAAAATTGCAACAACCTGTCGGCACTGACATGGCAACGCCATCCGCCACCTAAAACTTCTTTCACCATTTCCGGTGTTTCCTCCTTGTTTTCTATCATTTTCGGTCGTCACCTTACAACGCCCCTAACTGAATCCCTAATGAGGCTCGCGAGACCCGCGGTGTCCCGTAACGTGTTTATTGGAATGCGACAAGTTGTTGGGTACACACACGTTACCAAATCACTGACGTATAATAATAAATCCCGACCATAGTCGCACTCTAGCGGTTCCCCAGCCACACGAACCCTTACTTCTTAATCAGAACACGTAGTGTCACGAACTCCTTCTACTCAATCCACTTCCAATTAACAGTCAACGATCAACAAGTTCGTTTTTCTCATTACACGAACTCTTCTCATATTTTTATTCACATTCATTTTCCCGCTTGTTTTTATTTTTGTTTTTTACTTTGTTGTACTTTTGCGCTCTTCGGTCATCCTTCGATCATCCGGCGACTACCACCGTCACCCCCTTACCTTCCCCGGGCGGACCGCGGGCTGGGTCGTGCTGTGTATACCATGGTTCTACATGCCGATAGCTTCAAGTCGAAACGTTACAGGGACAAACTCCGGGAACAAATCAAAGCTTTGGAAAATCTTCTTCCTGTGGACAAGGCCACTCTTCATCGCAAACTTGACAGCCAGACTGTTTTTAGACTGGCCATCTCCTATTTCCGTATTACCAGTTTCGTGAAAGGTATGTCAATCATTTATTTCTTTGTAATAAACAACCATAGTTAATGTAGTTTATGTGCACAAACTGCAACACAAATTGACATCAAATGCTAGTCAGCAGTGTCAAGTATGTACTCAATTTTGAATACAGTACTCAGTGGCATTTACTCTGTCATTATCAATTATTTAATTTGGTAGATATTCACATTCACGTTTTCATTTTCGCATTTTCGCAATGAAACGACGCTTCCAGACTTTTTGTACACGGAAATTCCATGACATACAATCCTTCTGGCCATCTATGTGTTACAAGTAACAATTTAAATTTTCATCTTCAAAAGATACCGCTACACAATAGGAAAAACATGTTATTTAAAAGACAGTCTTACTATCTAAAGTTAATTCAGAGTGGGAACTATGACAGACTTCCCTTGAACAAGTCAACAAATGAAAACAAAAATAGCTGTAAAACTACTGTGATGTCGATTCTAGAGTAACGCTTTCGTCCAAATTCACCGAGAAGTTGATTAAATTAATTCTTTCATCTCGGGCACCGAGATTCGATACCTTTTTAAAAAATGTATTTAAAAAAATAATTGTTATTATTATTAGCAGACATGAAACGCATTTTGCTGACTCGAAATAGATATAAATAAAATATAAATATAAATGTGTTTGACTTTCGATACTTCTATGGGAAAACAGTCTTAAAGTTCCCTGATATCATCAAATTCAAAATTTTTGTTAATTATAAAATCGAAACAGTTACTTAGCTGTATAGAACAGATATACAGGGAAAGTTTCGCTCAATTACCAAAACAATACAAACACACAAAAAGCAGATATACACAACAAAGGTAGAATTGTATGATCTGCGTAGTCATCAATAATGTCTTGCCGAAATATAAATATCAAAAGAGCAAACGTAATGTAACCTTTAGTACAGATCGTGTTAGGCAAGGTTTGTGGTAATTGAAACCCTCACAATTTCGGAAACTCTCCAAAATAAGTGTAACATAGAAATTCATAAAATAAAGAATAATAAATAAATAAATAAATAAATAAATAAATAATAAATAAATAAATACATATAATAAGTAAAATCAATCATCAATCATCATTCAATAAACGAATAAAATAAACAAAACAAATACAATAAACATTAATATAATCTTAATGCAGATACATATAAAATGTAAGAGTATAAAGATGAAAAGATATACTACCAAATACATACACTGAATACATTATGCGCAAATACTAGATATATAATTTATTGATAATTATATATAATATATAACCTATATATTTTAATTTTGATTAATGTTATGCATTTTGGGATGTTCATTCCGATATATTTATTATTTTTTATATCCCAGTTGCATAAATTTTCTAGTCAAATGTTTTGTATTCCAATGGATTTCGAGCATATTACAACGGTCTTAATAAAAGTGTTTAATTTCATAAGTTTGAATTATTTCTCATGATTTTTTTTTAATTTGCCGTTTAAATTCAATAAAGTGTATAGTTTTATTACACACAATAACATTATATAATAAAACACCATGATGATAAGTAAGTTTGATGTGAAATAATATAATAATAATTATAATAAATAACTAATAATAATAAAGAATAATAATAATAAATGTATTGATGATGGATGATAAATAATAATATAATAAATACATAGTTAAGAAAAAAAAGTAATTTCACTTAAATTTTTCTTAAGGCTAATGTGAAAATATTAAATGTTTAAACCAAATTTCTTCACCAAAAATATTTATTTACGATTCGCTTCTCGGAGTAGTGGTCTATGTGTAGTACGTGGTACAGCATTCCGTGACAGGCTCGCTATCAATAAATAATGAGGTTATTTGCTCTCTTAAGGACGTAGGATATTTGCCAAACGAAAGTATGATGGATGCCGCGCGACACATTTTCTAGAATTCGCGGAAATAATCCTGTTCAACTTCGAGTGTATTTTCTCCACCTCCCATCGGGATGGAAGTACATCGGTGAACGATTATAGCGAGCTTTTATCAAACTAAATAAAATTAAAACATCATTTGTTTTGTATTGATAAGCTACTTTATATAATTTCAAATTTTGACTTTCAAATTCAAATGTACTTCAATTCTAGGATAAAAAACACACAATCAAATACAACGGTAAATACATAATATAAAAAACATGAAAACTTAATTTCAAAATCATGTGGAATTTGGGGAATGCTGCATAAAAATGTCGAGGTAGTATTTTTGAGCCCCAAAAAGATTTAAATGAACATAAATTAAATAAGGATAAGTACACTACAATTAGATAATTACTAACAAACAACCATATAAATGGTGGAATGAAAAGAGGCATATTGATATAAACCGAATAAAGTGAATAACTCCTCCCAATAGATAAGTATCTTTTTAATGTAGATGTATAACTTAAGATCGTAATCGTATTAATTGAATAAACTAATGCGTAAAGAGGTGCATGTCTCCACAAATCTTGGTAAATTTATTTGAATTTTACCAGGCTTCCTGCTATAAGTTTGTGTTGACCTGAAGCTTGATTTAGGATGGAAATACCATATCTTAAAAAAGTTTAACAGACTCGTTGAACGAATACTTTCAATAAAGAGAACGTTAAATGAAGAAAACATCCCAACCTAATTCATAAGTACTTTAGCTGAATAGTACCAACATCTCTAAACCAATATTCGAAAAGATGCATGTTGTTCATTTCAAGAAAACGGTGACTGTTGCTTTATCGGAGAAAGTTATTCGAAGAGAAGTTTTGCAGAACAAAGTTAGAGAACACTACTTTATAACCACTTCATTTCGTTTCGAAATCGGAACAGCAATTTTAAATTTAGTGTAAAGTACAAACACGAAGACATTTCATATTGCTTGGAGGCCTGGCAGTATTGTCAAAATTGGACCTTTATTGATAAATTTAGTCATATTTCGGTAACTCTGGGTCAATGTACGCGACCGTCATAAATCTATCACAACAAATACATCACACTTGATGAGATGACACAAAGTAAACTTGATTAAATATTCAGGAAAACCTCAATTTGATGTCGATATAACGTATGAGTTGAAGGAAGTTTTAAAATGTTGGCCTTTGTGCAATTATTGGAGAGTTCGTATCGTGTCGAAACTAACTGTTGCATGCAGCGCACATAATATTAGAATTAATCAGGCTCCGTTTGTACACATACATGCATACACATTTAACGATCTGCATATTGGGTTCTCGTTTTGTAATTATTACCGATGATATATGTGGCCTGATTTTTCCCCGTAATAAGTGGAGGATCTCGGACAGATTTCTCATCAAAATCAAATTTTGTGCGTGAATTGTCGCCATCCGGCCACAAGAAAGTCAAGGTTGGTTTTGACTAGATATGCGTGTCTGCGGGCAGACAACCGATCAGACTGCCTCAACTCACCCGCGAACCAAACAGGACACCACCGCCTCAGCCTGCCTCAGCGGGTGAACATCTCGCCGCGCCGCCACTTTTGCCTTCGTGTTCAGAAAACCGAACATGAATTCGATGAGTCTAAATTTCTTCCAAGATCCGACTAATTTCTTCTGAAGGACGTTGTATTATCCGCAGATGATTTTCACGATTATATTCTACATTGCCTGGTAGAAATAGTCATAAATTGTGCAGATTAAAGTTGAAGCAAATCTAAAATCGTTTTGACATGCCGAGACAAATTTAAAAGTTGATGCAGAAAAAATGGATTCTTTTACATCCACCACTTCGATGTTTCAGGAGAGCATTCTACTCTACATTGTAGATAAATAAAGATTTTGTTATATTCTGCGAGAAATATTCGACTTCTGAAAAAATTCGTATATTTTATTTCTTGAATTTCATTATCATCTTTAGCAACACTCGTTTATAATAGTTACTTCCAATTTTGAGACCAGATGATACGACGATTAATATTATACTGTAAATGTGTGATAAATAGGGGAGCGTAATTCTATTTGTTTTAT
This sequence comes from Eucidaris tribuloides, assembly GCA_001188425.1. NCBI lineage: Eukaryota > Metazoa > Echinodermata > Echinoidea > Cidaroida > Cidaridae > Eucidaris > Eucidaris tribuloides. Next base: position 100,413 of record JZLH01S0141435.1, on the reverse strand, counting down.
TCTCACTTTACATTAAACATAAATATTAGTGTTTTCGGGAGGATAAGCAAAAAATGCCCTCTACTTATGCAAATTTTACCCTACGCTTGGTGAAACAGTGACAAATTTAAGAAAATAAAATTTTCGATAAATTATGGGAATAAAGATAGAAGACAAAAAGGAAATAAAGCATGGGTGGTAATAATAATATAAAATAATAAAAATGTGAAAACATATAAGTCAGTATTTGTATGGATATATGAAAATACACTTTACATTGTCATGTATATCCACATGATGTGGGTAATGATATTGAAATTGATGAGTGAAAGAATTAATGTATATTTAATCAGTCATAATGATGATGATGATGATGATGATGATGATGATGATAATGATAATACATAACAATAATAATAACAACAACAAAAACAATAATAATATAATAATAATAATAATAATAATAATAATAATAATAATAATAATAATAATAATAATAATAATAATAATAATAATAATAATAATAATAATAATACCCACAATAATGAAAACACAGACAATAAAGATAAAAAGAAGTTAATTACAATGAAACAAAATAAATGAAAATATGATGATGCTACTATCAGTAACTTAATCATCTTCATTATCCGGAATATAATATTTTCGTGTTCGATGGGGGCTTCAAAGGCATAGGCCGTAATTATAAGTATGCAGCAAACTATTTCTTGCTCTATTATTTCCGAAATAAATTAAAGGTGAATGCGATATTATCAAGAGTCGTGATACCAATTTTGAAGCTGCATGCAATAATGTATTATGTGTATTTATGTTGTATTACTGTATATTTTTATGCTTTGACCTAAGTTCAAGACGCAGTAGTACATACAAAATTAAATTAGTATGGACGATATTTATATGAAACAGACTAGTGATCAAAGAATGCGAATATTATTCTACACCACCCCAGTTTAACAGTTGATTGCAATCATGGGCAGACATTGGATAAATATTAAACCACCAAACGTCATTTACCCCGAATTTTAGCCTACAATATAAATGGGAAAATAAATTTGTCATAATCTCGTGATAAAGCATGATAGACCGGAGTAATAATGGGGGAGCATGTTCGCGTGTGTAATCAGCGGGGCTCGGCCGGCCTGGGTGACTAACGGCGCATCGCAGACAAACAAGCTTAAATACTTCATAAAGTCATGACAGAAGAACGAAGCATTGCCCCACTGCGCCTGACGAGTTAAATGTGACAGTGTGTTCGCCCAGAGGCAATTATTCCCGCCAACCACTACTTTCCGTCATTTTCCGTCGTTTTTTGCTACTCTTTTAATTTGTGTTTTGACTCGCCATTACATATGAGTTTGGCTAAGGTACTGTGACGCCGTTGTAATAACATATATCTTTTTTTTTCTTCTACTCGACCATTTTCGACTCAGTCCAGAACTGAAAGACGTTGAACTTTGTGCATATCATTTCCACCATCTCATGCTTTCGATTGGACCTTTAACAGGGCATAGACATTGCTATTAACGTTTGTAACCGAAACCACCACACGCTAATGACAGTACCCATGGTTCTAGTCTTAATGACACAGTAGCCAAGTATTAATTCATTTACGATTGCTGCGGAGAGGAAACGGTGGAGGTAATTCTTTTTCAGGTTCCGCCGAAAAATACTCATAAAACCATCATTACACAAATTTAAATTGAGCTATTGAAATCATTTGAAAGTTAGCCTCTAAAAAACCTTGCCTAATATATCAGATATAACATCATTATTTAACTAAATAATTTGCAGAGAGGCCTACAGGTTGGTTTACACAAAACTGCCTAATTTATTGGACATATATAAGTAGAAATTTAATCTAAAGCATATTATTCGGTCAATTACGAGTCGGGATTATGAGCTATAGCGTATTGATGTGTATTTGCATCCGCTTTATAGTTCTATATGTTGAAAGGCCATCATATTGTAATTGTGCTATTTAATTCTAAATGATTTCTTATTTTTTAAATGCATTGAATGGAGCAAGACAATGGTATCATATGAAAGTACAACATAATGTACCGATGCCCAATTTATTAATTTATTATGTATGTATCATAACACTTATCAAATCATATCGTGGGCGAAGAGATAAAAAAGAGACATTGGAATAGTAAAGATATTTGTTTTAAAAGTTGAATAGTTCAAATGACATACTTTCAAATACGCTTCAGATAAGATATATTATTTCAACATAAATATAAGATATAAGATAGGGACTTAAATTAGAGATATATACTTTGATATATGACTGAAAACAACATCGGAAGTTAGGGGAAAAGTTGCGCTTCGCGCGCGTTTACATACTTCATACAACTACTCAAAAGTATACACGTGCGACAACGGTCCTAAAGATGTCTACACAAAATACACAATAAGCAGATAAGCACTTCCCTTCCCTGACTCTCTTAATTTGAGTATTTCTATTGAGATTAGGTACATTTAAAACTCCTGTACTCATTACATGACGATTTCAAAATATCACATTTTTTTCAGTCAGTTGTCATTCAATCATACAATGAGATTGTGGATACAAAAAATGGCAATTGCTTTTTCAACATAAGAGATGCATATCATTAACATAACATGCATAAGGAATAAGCCCCAAACTAGTAACTATGCTGTCGACAACAACAGACTTATTACATAGATCATAAAATAGATTCGAAGTTGACCACTTAAATTCATTCTTGATAAACATACATCTTAATCGATAAGAGGTTCTGTTGTTACTTAACGTGATTGACTTGTTTATTAATCGTAATTGGAACAGCAACCAGCCACACAAGTTAACTCATACACCATAATTGCAGGATCGTGGAATACACATTTTGATCGAATGGATACACAAGGCCTGGCTACCAATTGTAGAGTTTGTTCCTGTCAAACTTTTGGCTGAATGTCTTATCAAGATCTTGATGTATCTGGGTTATTGCTAATTTAATGAATCTCTTTTTTAATCGCCTCGTGAGGACCAAACACCACGAATCGCGAGGCTTTTAACCCGAATCCCGCCGTCAAATCGCTCTCACTTTTTTCCCAGTATTTGCTGGCACGAGTTTTAGTCAAATTAATATCATAATCTCATCTGATGCCCTTCATTTAGTCCAAGTGCCTCTCATTAAAGCATCCGTAGCAGAGATAAATTGGCTAAAGAGTTAATGTCAATAGCGCAACCATTATCTGTCGTCGGCTGGTCGCCCCTATTGTTATAACGCGTACGAGATACATGGCTTTGGTATCGACATCGACTAAAGCCGGGCTATTAAGACCCATTCATTGATTTTTATAAAGAGGGCTTTCAGTCTTTCTCGTGACAATCAAAAGAGCTCACACAAATCAAAGCAAGGGATTACATAAAAAATGTGGGCTAATTGTTATCTAAATTTGTCAAGTGATACGTCAGTTGATACGGGACCAGCGAGGTAATGTTTACCTTGACGGGTAGACAGATTCATCTAACAGAGAAATAACAAATATGGCACGATATGTTTCGGACAGCAGCATCATGCGTTTTAGTTTGTGGTGTCACTTAAAATTAAGCCACTTAATGCCAATTTAATTCGGTTTAATTGCCTGATTGATTGCGCTTGTACCAAGCCAGGGTACATTATATAGATGTTTATTAAACTGCACCATGAGCAATGCTAGCACAGTCATGGACTTCCAATTCCAGTTTGTCTTTACTGGAGTGATTAAAATTATCGTCAAGGTGTATAGGTTTTTTAAAGTCACAGGCTAACAATGACCACAGTCTAATAACAAATGTGAGCTACATAATCCTCCATGCTCTACGTGTATTTGATCATCCAAGAATGAATCTCTGAAAAAATTGTATTTTCAATTTCAATTTATTTCACTATTAAAAACACAAAAATACATTATATCATTATAAGTAGTAAACATAGTTCAACAAAATAGTGAGGAATCATGAAAGCATTACATCTTGGTACAAATGACCCCCAATACATGTACGTATAACATAATAATAAAAATAAGTAATGAAAATTATTTAAAACTAACAAACATATCTACGGTGTTGCGGACAGGACAGATAAGGGGGAAAAAAGGAAAGAGAGGAGAAGGAAAGCTGTTACATTACATAATTAATTACACAATTTTATGAGAATATTTCATTATTTGATAAATACATTTTATACAGGTGTATGAATTGTTTGATTGTCTTGCACTGTTTTCAGTGCCGAAATCATATGATTTGTTTTGTCTATATTTAAAATCAATTTATTTGCAAACATCCATTCACTAATATTTTGCAATTGATAATTTACTGAGTTATAAATAATTTCAAGACCCTTTCCTGTTGAAAATACACTTGTGTCGTCAGCAAATAAAATGTAGTTTAAAGACTGGGTACAGTTTGGTATATCATTGATGTATATTAAGAAAAGAAGTGGACCCAGTATGGATCCCTGGGGCACCCCACATCTAATTGGCATGCTTGCTTGCACATTATTAATTTTAGTACATTTCTTCTGTCTTTTTAAAACATTATTTATCATATTCCAAACTGCTTTGATATTACCTTTAATAGTGTTAAATTTGTTACAATAATATTCATTCTTGACTTGTCTTATTCTTGACGTAACAAAATTCCGATATCTTTTATACACCTGTTTACGATAATCTGATGGGTTTTTGATATATTTTCTGTATAAGTTTGACCTTTTTTTTGACATAATTTTAATAATTCATGAGTCATCCATGGTTTCTTACATTTCATTTTTCTAATTGATATGGATTTAAATGGAAAACAATCATTATAAACTTCACTGAACATTTGCAAAAACATATCGTATGAACTATTTACATCATCAGACATCACCCACTGAAATTGACTAAGTGTTAAATAAAATGAATGCAAGTTACTTTACGTCTATGCAGCGTTTCTGGATGACTAAGGGATCCTGCTCTTTGAGTTCGGTTTTTTAATGAGATACGACAAAAATTGGTAAATGATCACTGATATCAGAGAGCAGGATACCAGAGTCTAAGAGAAAATCTA
>JZLH01S0141435.1:89639-94982 GCA_001188425.1 Eucidaris tribuloides | reverse complement strand
GAACAAAATAGTGAGGAATCATGAAAGCATTACATCTTGGTACAAATGACCCCCAATACATGTACGTATAACATAATAATAAAAATAAGTAATGAAAATTATTTAAAACTAACAAACATATCTACGGTGTTACGGACAGGACAGATAAGGGAAAAAAAGGAAAGAGGGGAGAAGGAAAGGTGTTACATTACATAATTAATTACACAATTTTATGAGAATATTTCATTATTTGATAAATGCATTTTATACAGGTGTATGAATTGTTTGATTGTCTTGCACTGTTTTCAGTGCCGAAATCATATGATTTGTTTTGTCTATATTTAAAATCAATTTATTTGCAAACATCCATTCACTAATATTTTGCAATTGATAATTTACTGAGTTATAAATAATTTCAAGACCCTTTCCTGTTGAAAATACACTTGTGTCGTCAGCAAATAAAATGTAGTTTAAAGACTGGGTACAGTTTGGTATATCATTGATGTATATTAAGAAAAGAAGTGGACCCAGTATGGATCCCTGGGGCACCCCACATCTAATTGGCATGCTTTGTGATAAACATCCATTGACCAAAGTAAATTGTTCACGTGAATCCAAATTACTTCTGAACCAATGAAGTGTTAAACCACGTATCCCATAATGTTTTAATTTTTGTAATAAAATAAAGTGATCAATAACATCAAAGGCCTTTGATAAATCGATAAAGACAGCAAAAGTAAATTCATTATTATCAATGGCCTCATTTACTTTGTGTATTAATTCTGAAATTGTTGTAGATGTGGAGTGCCCCTATCTGAATTAATACTGGTTTCTATATAATATTTGATGTTTATCCAAAAAAGCAATTAATCTCTTATTTTTTCCAATACTTTGCTAAATATGGTTAAGACTGAAATCGGACGATAGTTATTCATTGTATCAACTTTACCCTTCTTATAAACTGGAGTAACTCGAGCAACCTTCATTTGACTAGGAACAATACCAGTGGATTAAATACATTGCATAAATGATTACAAATAACAGGAGCTATATGTTTAACTACACGGATGTCCACAGAATCAATCCCAGAACTGGTATCATTCTTCATATTATTAATCACATCTATAATTTCATTTGCTGTAATTGGACGAAAAATGCTGTTGAAGTATTTGGATTTCCTAAAAAGGAAGCATATGATGTATGTATATTTGGATCGACTGTTTGTTTGTCAAGTAATTCTTGACGAATATTTACAAAAAAAAATCATTGAATGCCTTTGTAATATCAAAATCATCAGACAAAACAACATCATTTACTTGCACATTATTAATTTTAGTACATTTCTTCTGTCTTTTTAAAACATTATTTGTCATATTCCAAACTGCTTTGATATTACCTTTAATAGTGTTAAATTTGTTACAATAATATTCATTCTTGACTTGTCTTATTCTTGACGTAACAAAATTCCGATATCTTTTATACACCTGTTTACGATAATCTGATGGGTTTTTGATATATTTTCTGTATAAGTTTAACTTTTTTTGGACATAATTTTAATAATTCATGGTTTCTTACATTTCATTTTTCTAATTGATATGGATTTAAATGGAAAACAATCATTATAAACTTCACTGAACATTTGCAAAAACATATCGTATGAACTATTTACATCATCAGACATCACCCACTGAAATTGACTAAGTGTTAAATAAAATGAATGCAAGTTACTTTCGTCTATGCAGCGTTTCTGGATGACTAAGGGATCCTGCTCTTTGAGTTCGGTTTTTGAATGAGATACGACAAAAATTGGTAAATGATCACTGATATCAGAGAGCAGGATACCAGAGTCTAAGAGAAAATCTACATTTGTGAATATATTATCAAGCAATGTTGCTGAAGATGAAGTTATTCGAGTAGGGTTAACAATGGTTAGGTGAAATGAATGACTTGTCAAAATATCAAAAAAATGTGTCAATGTTGTTACTTTGGCCTACTTGCAAAAGATCTAAATTAAAATCTCCCATAATATAGGAATCAAACTTCCTTGCATTCATTTTATTCAAAAGAACCATAAACTCATGAAGAAACAAATTAATTGGACTACTGGGTGGCCTGTAAATAACACCAGTAAGTATATTTTTACCTCTACTTTGGTTTGGTATTTCTATAAAAATACTTTCAAAGGAATTATGTTCACACTTTAAGTCAGTTCTTTCTATAAAAGTTAATGATTTACGTATATACAGACCAGTTACCACCTCCACGTTTAGATTCTCTATTGTAACTAATAAAAACATAATCATCCATTTGGTACAGATCACAGGAAGAAGAGCTTTTCAACCATGTTTCAGACAAGCCAATTATTTTAAATTTATGATTTATAGCATTTAAACACAATTCCAAATTATCAACATTTTTATGCAAACTTCTGCAATTTAAATGAACTAATGAATGTCTAAAGGTTGGCAGTACATCAGTGTATTTCAAATTAAAGTCTTCTATGGAAAGGTAAGTATGATCAAAGAGATTATCTTTCAAAATATTGGACTTATTGTTTGAGTCAGAGAAAAATACTGTCAATGCATTATTAAATTCTTCATCACTGTCATAATGATTGAAAGGATAAATTAAACTTGTGCAATACGAACATATACCAGAATCAATGAATTTTGTACCACTATTTATATCATTACGATTGGCGGAACAAATAGACTGGCATTCTTTGCATGTAAAATACATTTAAATTTGACGTGTTTGAGTTTTTAAACTTAATTGGTAACAGTATTTTGGTATAGTATACACACCGCCTAAAAAAATACATGATTGTTGTATAGATATTCTCAAAATTGAAGTTTCGTAAGAAGAAATAAAGAACACATGAACAATTTCAAAATGATTATGCCTAAATAAAGTGAAAATCTACGAGAACTCAGGTTGACTGGATTCACCCTTTTCATTCTCTCTCATAGACTTACTATGTGTAGCTCCAGGCTATTTTATACTCCGCTGCAGTGGAAATGTTCATTCATGCATATCTTGCTAGTGGCAGGATAACTTTCCACAGTTTTGTATTCTAGGGTGTTTATTTGTTCATTTAAGCACTGTTATGTTGCTCAGATATCACAGTTTGACGGTTTTTTTTAATTGAAGCTCCACAATGTTAACCTATGTCTGTAAAAGTCCAAAAGGTGTTGTTATATATTGGTTTCAGTGTGCATGTGTACAGTACAATAAAGGTTAAAATGTTGAGTTAGTGGAAAGAGCCTGTTTAATTTGAGTCAACAATTTTAGCCCAAGACTAAAAGTTAAGTATTTTTGTTTTTATACCAAGTAACAGAGTTTTTGTAAAATGAGTTCAACTTAGCTCAAATACTTTTCACAATGAAAATTTCAAGAAAAGAGCTGTTCATGTGGAGCGTAATTTAGCATGTTTAGCAAACCCATGTACCGATGTGATGGCCTAGTGGTGAGAGGGTCTGCCTCACGTCCGGAAAGTCGAGGGTTCGAGCCCCGGCCGGGTCATACCAAGCCTTTTAAAAATGGTACCTTCTGCTTTCTAGCTAGGCGCTCGGTATTCTAGAACAGAGAAGGGAGATAATAACATTTATGTTATGCAGGGCCCGCTGGAAGAACAGTGAAGTGGCTACCCTGGGTAAATAAAAGATATTATTATATTACTATTATTATAGCAAACAAGGGGTCATTAATCATGTTAATAAAACGAGTCGTTGTTGAATATAGTCCCAATTTAATATTGCGTGATGTGATTGGGGTAGACCTGTCCTGGATAAAAGTACAGAGTCAAGTATGATCAGTTGATCCTCTTAAAAAGACAGGGTTTAGATTAGCATAAATACTTATTACAGATATGAGCCATTGAAACAATAGTCAAATTCATGTACAAACAAAGCGTGTTCGTGTCAGAACATACAAAAGAATTCTCGCTATTGCATATTTTCATGACGATTACCAGACCATCCTGACGGAAAAGTGGCGTTTTCCAACTTATACTGCAAACCTTTTATCGGAATTACACATTCACCAAGCAAACCCCTAAATTCTAAAAGACGAATCCGCCTCTCGTTCTGAGTAAAAACGTATTTATGATAGTTATACTGATGTTTATCTCAGAAAAGAATAAGGGGACACTTCAGTTTTTGGCTTAAAGTAAATGAACAAACAAATGAATTTACTTGACGAAATTGGAGCATCGCAGACTGTTACGTCAGTTTTGATGGTATACAGACATTGCTATGCAACTCATCTTAAGTGTCTCGGTACATGCCGCTGTGAGTAAAGATATTTATACCAATTTGAACCATGGGCTAAAACCCACTAGCTATGCCCAAAAGTGTTCAACATTTTGAACCTTTGTTTTGAAGTTCAAAATGAAGCGTTTCGGTTCACTTTTGACGCTGTGTAAAAACCATTTCAACATGATTGTACATTGAATGTGAAATTGTCTGATCAGAATAGATAAGCTTGTGCGCGTCGGTGTGTATGAGAGAGTGTATTATTTTAGACCCGTTGTCCAAGCTACTTGAAAATATCGATGAATTGTTAAAACAATACGTTCTGATTTGTTTTCATGTAAGAGAGAACTAATTTACTTTAATCGAAATATATCGAAGCAAATTCAGAAATAAAGTGTTAAAGACATTATATAACATTGTGGAAGTAGCCCCATGCACTTTAAAAGTTGTCAAACTTTGCTATCTGACATGGATGAATGAAATTTGAATGGACAAATAAACATCGTACAACACAAACTTCACGCAATTATACTGTTACTTGTAAAGTATGTACATATAAAAATCGGCACCTGATTTATTGTCATCTGACGAAAATTCTGCAACACACCATTCTATGGGGGAAAACTGGAATGGTCACACCATGATTTTCACTTTCTAAAAGCACTTAATGATCGCTTTGAACTGTACCTTTTCCAGTATTTCATTTTTTGAACCTTATCAGAGACACTGGTAGTATGGGGAATCATGTATCTCAGATTTTTTTTCTTTTTAACTGGGAATATTGTTATTCGATGCCTTTAATTTGGGATTCGTGTTTGAGAAAAAGGTTACCATTTTGGTACACCAGATCACCATTGCAACTCCTGGGCTCTCTTGCACAAAACCTTACGCATATAGGTTTCTTGTTGGTTGAATCAGGAAGCTAAGATTTTGTATTTTGTAATACAAAATACAGAGGCTAAGTGTTTTGTAATACACATCACTTGTGTTTACTTTCTATATTTTGCATTATGTAGGACTATCATGCTTTTAAGCTTAGCTTATGTGTTAGTCCTTTTTTTGTCAATAATTGTATTCCTGTACGTATATATACATATATAATTTATGAACT
>JZLH01S0141435.1:84639-87139 GCA_001188425.1 Eucidaris tribuloides | reverse complement strand
GGCAAACGTCTCTGGGTGGTATATTATAAATAAGAGACGTATAAAAAAAATCAGGAGTGTATAGCGAGACGATTTGTATTGTCTGAGAGTATTAATGCCCCAAAATTGACAATTTCATTGGAAATGAAAATGAAAATTAAATGTAAATATATTTCACTTTGAAGGTTTTGAAAGATCATGTGTTCATTACCTGCGCCACCACCTTGCGTACATGTTTATGCCGCTTAAAGGATTGTGATCAAACTTGGTGCTATTACGCATGTGAAAAAAAGTAACATATAAGCGTCAGTTGGCCAAAGTTCAATGTCGTCATTATATGGAAACGTTTAGGAGGGAATAGATGCTGAAAACACACGACAGAGGTGAAATTCACAATTTGGTACGAAAGACAGAGACACAAAAGAAAAATATATTGATTTTTTGACCGAGCTTTTATTTTCATATCCTATGAATTTGAAATATAGAAATGTAGCGTGCGAGTAGTTTTGGGGAACTGTCGAGATCTTCAATCGAAAAACAATCACTTTTAGCAAAATACGTATTTTAAATGTTATGGGGTAGGAGGATTCAAGCTCTAATCCCATCAGCAGATCAGTAAACCGTGGCTGCAGTTTTACAGACTTTTTGTAACAATTAGCTTTCTGTTTCTCCTCTGATTGCGAAAGTTTAAGAAATGTTTTTAACTGCTTCCAACTTGAATCATTTAGGCAATTTACACACACACACACACACACACACACACACACACACACACAACTCATATAGGCACAGAGAGAAACCTAAACAGACAAAAGTAAAATGATTGTGTTTTTAAAGGAAATGTGATAGTATCTTCCATAAATATAATCATCTTCGTTCACAAAATAATTCGAAGAGTTTATTTTTTTTGAATTTTCATTTAATTTCCTGACCATTTTTATTTTATTCAACAACAAGAAAAAAGTTATGCCTGAATTAATCAATATGTCAACAGTTACTATGACAATTTATACTGTTATTGCTTTTATAATGTAATGATGTTTACATATTACCTGAAATCCACACGAAGAGAATAATGCAAGATCAATTTATACAATTGCGTAAAGAACTCGACAATATCTTCATCGTGGTATGTGTATTATTTCACACTTAAAGCAACATAAGTTGTCCAATATGAGCAAAAGCACAAACATACAAATACACACGAATACATCTACACACGCAGAAACACGAACTCTCAGACACACATAAACTCGCACACATAAACAAATATATCACGCACACAAAATAATATAGACAATCAAACACGCGACCACTCATATTCACACATACTAACTCACAAATTAAATCACATAAACAATTACACAGAAACATTCACACAGACAGACACACAGACAGACAGACACAATTTAACAATCTCTCAGAGGATAACCTTTTCTACGGTAGCCAAGGAAAAAACTCCCCGTATTTGCCCGACGTAACACTTGCGAGTGAATTGTTGTTGAAAATTGTCGAACTGTTCTTTTTTTTCTGATGAAAAGTAAGTAACATGCATTTAATCGATCAAAATATATACTGTTAACTTCTTCACACTCTTTCAAGTGAAGACGCCGAATGTATTCCAAAAAGCCAAATAATGACAATGTTTATTCATTTAATGTTGAAATTGAAATGTTTGACTCAATCATATGTTATTTTGTGGCCAAACATTTGATGATTTATACTATAAGAGAATCGACGCGTGGCACTAACAGTTTAATTCCCCCATTTCTGTTTATATTAAAGTAAATTAAAAACAACACAAATAAAACAGTTTCTTGATTACTCCAAACACAATTTTAAAGACATTTCATTACGAAATATGTAGTTTGATACATATATAGTATAATAAACGTTTTTAAATAAGTACCAGATATTGTGTTATTTTTAACACTCTTCGTGATAAAAGTTGATGTTTTTTTTATTATTGACAATTGTGTGTTGAAGTTAGCAAATCACTTGTACAAAATTACAACAATTTGAAAATATTATCTGACCACAAATGTAACAATTTCATTGACTTAACTTCGTGGCTCTCTTCGACCAACTTAGATTCATCTAGTTTAAATATTATTCAGCCATATTTGTTATGCATACACATTCACACCCTTGTTTTCTCGCAGGTTCAGTTTACATAACACTTATATACTCACCTGCGCGCCTACTTATGTAAACGCTTCAAGTCACCAAAACAGATATTTTGATTTCAGTTTATTTTTATCACATAGCGAGCGTTAACAACAGAGGTGACGAATATGTCAAACATATTTTAAGAATTACAAACATCGCTAATACTGTAATATCTTAACGTATAGTTGTTTTTCTTATTATCATTATCACCATCATTACCCATTTATTTGAGAAAAAGAATGAGCTAAAAAAGGAGAAGAAGAAGTAGAAGAAAAATTAAAGGAAAATGGGAGGAGGAAGGGAAGTATAAGATGAAAATGAAATTGAGTTACGAAAATAATTATCGTGCTAT
>JZLH01S0141435.1:71504-84589 GCA_001188425.1 Eucidaris tribuloides | reverse complement strand
ACACACACACACACACACACACACACACACACACACACACACACACACACACACACACACACACACACACACACACACACACACACACACACACACACACACACACACACACACACACACAAAACTCAACTCATACTCACAGAGAGAAACCTAAACAGACAAAAGTAAAATGATTGTGTTTTTAAGGGAAATGTGATAGTATCTTCCATAAATATAATCATCTTCGTTCACAAAATAATTCGAAGAGTTTAACAATTTTTGAATTTTCATTTAATTTCTTAACCATTTTTATTTTATTCAACAGCAAGAAAAAAGTTATGCCTGAATTAATCAATATGTCAACAGTTACTTTGACAATTTATTCTGTTATTGCTTTTATAATGTAATGATGTTTACATATTACCTGAAATCCACACGAAGAGAATAATGCAAGATTAATTTATACAATTGCGTAAAGAACTCGACAATATCTACATCGTGGTATGTGTATTATTTCACACTTAAAGCAACATAAGTTGTCCAATATGAGCAAATGCACAAACATACAAATACACACGAATACATCTTCACACGCAGAAACACGAACACTCTCAGACACACATAAACTCGCACACATAAACAAATATTTCACGCACACAAAATAATATAGACAATCAAACACGCGACCACTCATATTCACACATACTAACTCACAAATTCAATCACATAAACAATTACACAGAAACAATCACACAGACAGACACACACACAGACAGACACAGATTAACAATCTCTCAGAGGATAACCTTTTCTACGGTAGCCAAGGAAAAAACTCCCCGTATTTGGCCGACGTAACACTTGCGAGTGAATTGTTGTTGAAAATTGTCGAACTGTTCTTCTTTCTGATGAATGCAATTAATCGATCAAAATATATACTGTCAACTTCTTCACAGTCTTTCAAGTGAAGACGCCGAATGTATTCCAAAAAGCCAAATTATGACAATGTTTATTCATTTAATGTTGAAATTTAAATGTTTGACTCAATCATTTATTATTTTGTGGCCAAACATTTGATGATTTATACTATAAGAGAATCGACGCGTGGCACTAACAGTTTAATTCCCCCATTTCTGTTTATATTAAAGTAAATTAAAAACAACACAATAAAACAGTTTCTTGATTACTCCAAACACAATTTTAAAGACATTTCATTACGAAATATGTAGTTTGATACATATATAGTATAATAAACGTTTTTAAATAAGTACCAGATATTGTGTTATTTCTAACACTCTCCGTGATAAAAGTTATTTTTTTTTATTATTGACAATTGTTTAGGCGTTGTGTGTTGAAGTTAGCAAATCACTTGTACAAAATTACAACAATTTGAAAATATTATCTGACCACAAATGTAACAATTTCATTGACTTAACTTCGTGGCTCTCTTCGACAAACTTAGATTCATCTAGTTTAAATATTATTCAGCCATATTTGTTATGCATACACATTCACACCCTTGTTTTCTCGCAGGTTCAGTTTACATAACACTTATATACTCACCTGCGCGCCTACTTATGTAAACGCTTCAAGTCACCAAAACAGATATTTTGATTTCAGTTTATTTTTATCACATACCGAGCGTTAACAACAGAGGTGACGAATATGTCAAACATATTTTAAGAATTACAAACATCGCTAATACTGTAATATCTTAACGTATAGTTGTTTTTTCTTATTATCATTATTACCATCATTACCCATTTATTTGAGAAAAAGAATGAGCTAAAAAAGGAGAAGAAGAAGTATAGAAGAAAAATTAAAGAAATCGGAGGAGGAAGGGAAGTTTAAGATGAAAATGAAATTTAGTTACGAAAATAATTATCGTGCCGCTATAACAAACACGTTTTCATTCGAAGTTAGTTACCACTCTATCACCCACCGTACACCAAAACTATACATAAGTATGTCGAATGATGCTACAGTGGCGTACTTACTTTCTACATCATGCATTTGATTGCCATACCAATGACGGAAAAATGACGGACGAAAGAAAAGAGAGATAGACCAGATTGATGATGATGAGCAAGATGAGAAGAGAGAGAAGAGGAAGAAGAAGAAGAAGAAGAAGAAGAAGAAGAAGAAGAAGAAGAAAATGATTAAAATGAGAATAAAAAGAGATTAAGAATATGATAAAATGCCATCAAAAATAAACTTTGATAACACATTCTTTCTAAATCAATACTTGTAACAATGAATGACTCTTAGCACATGTTATTACCGTTATAATTACAAGGAAAACACATATATTCGTTTTTTTATGATGAAACACATTTTTTTAAGACATCGAATGTTTAACTTTAATTCGTTTGAATCATTTTTTTTCTTCATGTTTTACCTCTTCAATTAAAGTGAAATACACCAAATACACACACACACCCACCATTTTAAGGGAGGAATGGCGAAAATAGAGGCTGTATTTTTGTGAAATTAATGGAAAAAAAGGTATGTCCAGTCAATTGACAACTCCAGAATTGATTTGGACAGTGTTAAGTATATTATAATCAACAGAGTTGATTTTATGACGGCAGCGTGTCATATCAAATGTTGATCCCAACGAGATTGATCGATTTTATCGGCAGACTTTCCCGTAGTCCCCTTATTACTTTGACTGAAAAAATCGACCAGTGCCTCGCTATGAAGACCTCGAAATCCTTGCCGCTTTTAATTCAAATGAACTGTAAATAAATAAAAATTCAAAAGAATAGGCAGGTAATTATGTGGCATAATACAGTAAGGTCCATGTCACCGCTTACAAAAGCAATATTGGGAACGTTAACACGGACGAGTGGCTGTGACGTATGGGTGGGGATGGCCGCACGCGCTGGCTGGCGGCCCGCTGGTGAGCGAGCCCCGTCTATATATCTCTCGGTCCCGAAATATACCACTTGGCTCGGTGCAGGCAGGCGTGTAAGAGACAAATTGAATTTTCGTCAAAGTCAGCCGTGGTGAAGTCACATTTTATAGTGTAATATGAACAAAGTGCAGTCATCGACAAAGACTGAAGAGAAGTTTTTTTCTTGATAGTGGATTTTTTTTCCTTTACGTTGGTCCACATAAAACAGGAAATTGTGAACGTTTCGATATTTGGTCGCGGAGGCGGTTCAATGAGTCCCGCTGAAGACAACAATCCTTCCCAACAATTTTCTTCAGAATAAAGTATAGCTTAAACATATTCAAAGAGAACGGATACCTCCTCCTGTACTGCGACTATCATAAAACGATTTCCTCGGATGAAGCATTGAAAGCCTCTATGCGATCTCAATAATAACGATCTGAATAAAATGCAAGCACCGCTGGAGATGGCGCGTATAGGAACTCGGATTTCTTGGTAGAGAAAAAACGCGGGAGAAAAGGACGCAAAATACTCGTAGTAAATGTAAGAATAACTGCAATGTTGAGTTGGCTTATTGTGTACAGGCACACGCCACCAGTCGTTACAATGCTGTAGCTATCTTTGTCGTGCACACGTTTCGCGGGTTTCCCATTCTCAGCTACACAATCTCCTTTTCAAGCCCGGATTGCATAGTTCTCGTTCACAAGATTCCTCAATATACCCTGGATCCGTTCGATACGGGCGGGAAACGCTGTTCCTCCAACCTTTGGCTAATGGGAAGATAATTGCTCGTGTATTATCCAAGATTTTGTCAGACTTTCCTCTTTCAGAGTCAAAGGTGCAACAGGCTATGAAATATTCGTGCAATTGTACGAAAATACTATTTTAATATTCTATTTCGCTCGTAATAGTTGATTAAAGATGTTTAAAAACCATTGAAATGTAATATTTTAATAACGATCGCCCAGTATTTTTTTCAATTTCAAAGAGTGAACTTTCGAGTCTTTGACCAACCTAATATAAAATCTAAATTAAAATCCATTGTAGTTTATGTAGATAGAAACTGAAAATCACCAAACCAATCGACTAAAATGAAAATAACGAAGAAAGTTTTACTTGTTCAATGATGTTATGTATCGGATTGATATGTATATACATGTATATATATTTTTCAAATCGAAATGAAAATAAAAAGAAATAAAATGAGAATTGTCAAGAGAAAGTGGATACGCTTTTGTCGGGCATAATTGTGTGTGTGTGTGTGTGTGTGTGTGTGTGTGTGTGTGTGTGTGTGTGTGTGTGATGTGTGCGTGTTGGTCTGTCGTCCGCGGGCGCGTGTGTGTGTGTGCGTGTCTGTCTGTCTGTCCGTGGGCTGCGCGTGTGTGTGTTTGCGCGCGCTTTTTACAGTGTACGTGTGTCTAGCAAGTCCCTTTAAGTTAAAATAACATTTACAATTTAGTGACCCTATACTTGTTTTTTATGCTAATATGAGAATTCAGTTTCTGATATTACGATTTGTCCCTGGGCCATCTAAGCAGTCCCTGTCAGTATAATGTATCATTTCTCGAACCATTCATTTGTTATGGAGAGTTGGGTTAGTGCTAGGGGGAGGTATTTTGTGAATGCACTCAATTTTGTACATATACTTGCATTTGTACATTATGCTGATATTTGCATCAACCCCACTGCATGCTCCATGTTTACTTATATTATTCGATCTATTCCCATTAGTAATATATACCGTCTCTCTTTTTTTTTCTCAGAGACTGTCATTGTTTTTAAACATTACATCTTATGACAGTCTTCATCATTATCCCAAACAACAATGTTTCAATATTTATGGCCCGTGAGTACTCCATCAATTGATTGATTCTGACTCAAATTACTCGATTTTCTCCAACATGTACACTGTTTCATTATTTCAAATGTACTTGCATATTACTTTATACAAAAGTTATACTAAGTTGCATTGCTTCTCTAAATTTACATATTTACACATATTTCATAGTTCTCTCTATTCATGGTTTTTATATTTAGTGTATTAAATTCTGATACTTATGTTAAAAGTACATACGATCAATTACAGTTTTAATTACACATGTATAAAACTCATCACGTGTGAACGACAAAGTTGATGAAGCATTTGCTAATTTATTCTATTTATTTTTAATTTATCGGACAGTAGATAAATACAACATTTTGTAGAACAAGGGCAAATGCAGACAGTCATGAGATGACGAAATCCTCGCGGTAATGAAACGAAACATAAAAGAGGAAACGGGGTGGGGATGGTGGAAATATATATTTTTTTGGAATTGCGCATGTTAAAACATAAGTCTAAGTTGATCTCGAGTCTGATTCTATCATGCGCTTTCTAAGAGAGAAATGATTAGAAAGGTATTTACGCCGTGACTGGGTTTCAAAATTATGCAAATCGTCCGCTTGATAGACGATGGTGCAGCCGGAACATGGCATCGTCACCCGCAAATCTGAGAGAGATGGAAACGGGCCGAAGACGGTTGGATACCCACCGAAAGATGTGGCGAGGGAGAATGTACACAGCGGGTCAAAATGAAGAAGAGAGGGAGAAAAAAACAACAACAGCAGTCTTAGCCTTGGAGCAATGATGAAGGCTTGATGCGCAGTCATCCCACTAATGATAGTATTTAGAGGTAGAATTTAATTTGCGCGGTGCGAGATTGTAAGTGACGTTAGCATAATTTAGACTACCGGACCCTTAAGGCCATATCGTATAACGTTTGCTACTTCATATTAGATTTTCCCTCTAATTTTGGCGGAATATAAAGCGAAATGGGCAATCTCGGCATCATTTCTAATCGTATATTTTTTGTTGTGTTTTGTTCTCGTAAATAATGTATACTCTTATGCCTCGAAGTGCATAATGCTATAGTCCATAAAAAGAAAGAAATTGTTTTCCTTTGTTGGGGTTGACACGCACTACTGCACTTTTGCCTGTGACCCGATTTGACGCATTGTTTATACGTGGAGTGTCGTATCATATTGAAACTATTTAATAAAATACAAAATCGGTCATCTTTGTGAGCAACCCATTCATGGATGTCATCTGCGACAAATAAAAACTGGGACAACAATTTGATTCACCATACACCATCACTGCTCCAAGGGAAAGATATTGACACCCTTCATTTTGATTTGTATTTTTTTTTGTCTTCCACGTAAAAATACAACATTGAGCCGTGGTTTGTTTAGGAGCTAAATACCTGTGAGCAACAGTGTTTTAATTCACTTTTTTAGTTCCTGTCAATTTGTATTTTTTTAAATGTATGGTTTGACGAATAATAATTCTAATAATGATAATAATAATAATAATAATAATAAGAAGAAGGAATAATAATAATAATAATAATAATAATAATAATAATAATAATAATAATAATAATAATTTATAAGAGGTTATATAAGAGACAAAACATGTATAGTGAATGGCATGTTAAATAATTGTACGGAAAAAGATTAATGAATATGAAATAGGAATGATGTAATCCTCTAATCAGGACATATGGGAATTATATACAAACAGGAAGGTGGGTTTTGTACGTATTTAGAATGAATGATTTTTAGAAATTGTTTCACGCGAACTAAAATTTGTTAAATTGATAATGTCGCCAGTCGTCACACACAGTCACGTTCATCACATCTCGAATGATGAAGGATCGTTCTAGATATTCAAACTCATTTCAAACGCGGAGATGATTGTATACACATTAACTAGATCAAGGTAATTTTTATTTCAAACAAAACTGAGCTCGCTAATCCGCGTAGCCGACGCACATGATTTCGCGCATACAGATATACGCCATGCACACGTAATTACCCATCCCAATAACAATGTACAAAACAATGAGGCAGCGGCGAAATTGCGCTTATTGCCGTGTCCAACATAATTAATATCATATCCCTAGGTCAATTAGACCTTTGCTTTGTACCTTATTACAATATCCAGGATGTTCCCACAAGTATTAAACGATTCTGGCATGCCGAAAAAAAAATTACCCCAAAATATTGTTTTGGTACGTATGCGAAAAATTACCTCCAACGAATAATTGAACCTGTATTAGTGTGTGCGAGTTTAAACAATGGTACAACTTTTGTGTTTCCCACGAAGATAAATCGGAAACAATATTCATACAGAAGCAACGACATCGAAATCCAAGTCTTTAGATGAGTTTGGGGAGGAAGCATTAATCCGAAGTTTCTTTAACGGGCATCCCACGCCCAGGGTAAAAGTGTTTCCGAGAGCAGGAGAAACACAGCTCAACTGGAAAACACCGGAAATAGTTTGAAAGCGTATACGTCTCACGGTCTTCATTGTTACGCCAAAGGCAGTACTTCGACAAAAACAATATGGCGGGCCACTTTAGCTTTGACATAGATGGATAGTAATGACGTTGGGCCAGCAGGATCATTAGGGATAATTTACCGCAATAACTCGGTGAGAGCTGTACTTAACGACAACAGTGGCCAGCTAGAATACGTCATACATCATTTGTATACGGTAGGCCATGAAATTCAAACGATAGAAGTCGGTTGGAGTGTAAAAAAGTGACGAGAGGAGAATGAAACCCAAATAAATGGAGAGAGACGAAGAAGAAGTCTCCTGGAGCTAAATGATGTGATAATGACAAGAAGCAATGGATATAAGAAAGATATACAAGACTGATTGGTAATGTTGATTATTATGCATAAAAAAATTAATTTCCCATTAAGGGTGGTTTATGACTGTTCTTAATTAATTTTATACTTGATCAAAACAATCCAGCAAACACTAAATGATTACTGCCCAACGTGTATATTTGAAGGTATAAAGTTAAAGATCGGAAGACACAAAAACAAATCGGAAATTCTCGAGGCATACAGCTTGGAAACAAAACAGCAAAAGTGTGAGACTTTACAACTTAAATCCTTCCTCAGAAATAAGAGGATTATGTCTCTATAAAAGTTTGTTATAAAAGAGATGATCTGTTTTGTAATACGCACCGTATAGTTGATTCTCTCGTACCGCCATTCCATGCTGGCTTGCAATCAGCCTGAAGGCTTGATGCCATTATCACCCACTCCACCATCACACAGTCACCGATCGATTCCAATATCAAGAGTGAATACTAGACTATCGGGCACAATGTCCTGGATAAATCATCCCACTAATAGCAAACGATTTCCTGAAACTTTTTTTAAAGTATATTGATGCGTTTAAATGTTGTTGGTTACTCGTCTTTACATCTACGTAAATACGCTAGTCTTCAAGTTGTAAGGAGATCAGCTCGAAAATATTTAGTGAATATTCATAAAACTTGAAGGATGAGACGGTTCGATAATGTTACTTTTGTTCAAAATTAACATAAGACCACTTTATGGCCATAATGGGAATAGTTTATGATTTTATACGGATAGCTTTGGTTTATTGAGGGACTGAATTTCTATCAGACATATAATTTCGCACATATTCTTTTGAGTGTATTGTTGCAGCTAATTACGCAATAGTTTTATGTCATGCTGTAACAAGTTTAGATTTCAACAACTTCTATTTTGCATGTAAAACGTTACTTAATTTTTCATTTCACTAGGAAAAGACTATCCCATTAATGTGATATTTTTTATCAGTAGCCACGAAAGAAATATTATTTGCCACCGTTGGATTTTACATTACATGCATTTATATGCAAGAATGCACGCATGAATAACTCTCGAACAAAGCTCCAAAACGAATAAATAACGTTCAAAAACAGAGAAATAAATTTTAAATCCTTCACAAATGAATTGGTGAATAACAGTTAATGATGATCAAGTGGAAACGCGATTGCATATTTAATGAACTTAATGTATTATCAATTTAACGGAATCAAAATGTAGGATATTCCCACAGAGATTAAGGTTGTACGCAGGCCGTACGCAATGGCCTATACATCAAGCGATAAATTTAGGCAGTGTTTTACCGTCTACCGTAGATCGCAGGTGACTCACACAGTAATGCAGTTTACATTTCCGTATCTGAGCTTCATAGTCGAGATATATTAAATATGGATTTTAGACACACCATTTGGTTTTACATGCAATTAAAACTAATTTCATTTCAACTGTGTGCAGTGGTATTATTTTCAGATCGCTTTGTTTCTGTGTTTACAGTGATGTATTGAGCCAAATCATTTTTTTTTTTGGGGGGGGGGGATCAGAAAAGAATGAGCCAAATCATGGGGGGGGGGTTCGAACATGAACATATATAAATTCAAATTCAAATTCAAATTCAAATTTTTATTGATATCAACAATCCTTACATTCAGGATTATCATCAAACAAAAGAAAACAAAAGACAAACAAAATTAACAATTGATGAACATAAACATATAAAGCCACAAAATAAGCCATACTATATAATAAATACAAAACAGAAGCTGTAATTACAAATCAAGTAAGTTGATTATGTCTCATTCTTGTTTTCGTTCGTTGTCCGGCGGAAGGGCACCAGCATTATACACATTCATTAATATAAGCCTATCTGGACCATGGTCAGGTTTAATTGATGGGGTCAAGCGCCCCCCCCCTCCCCATATGACGCCAGTGATAGCCAAGGTAAAACCTGGAAAAGTTTGCATGAGGGAGACATCGAAGGGTGGACGTATGGGAGGGGAGGGAGGGGAAGGGGGAGGGGCGACAGAGAGGGTAAAGTGGTAAAAGGGATTGAACAAATTATTTAAGTCTTCATCTGACATCTCGTGTACTTAACGATATACTTAGTTCTTGAAATGCACCTTCTCTGAAAACCTCCATTAACTCACAGCAAAGTTTTTAGCTTTTATCTTGTTTATTTGTTGTACTGCACTTTATTTATCTTTGCTGCGTAACTTTTATAATCATTTCATTTAGCGTCGCAGCATCTGATTGAAAAGTAGCCTAATATTATCCCCGACAAACCCGACAAAGAAGACCCACTCCAATTGATAAAATGTCAAGTAAATTACCCATCAGGAACCTACCTGGACACGGAGAGAGGATATTATCTCTTAGACACTTTCATTTCATCCATTCTTTAATCAGTGAAATTCTCCTCTCCGATTTTTTGTGAGTATATTAGTACATTCTTTATTTATAGAGTTCAATCTGATTTAGATTAAATACCCTCTCCGACAAATGATCGTAATTGCACATGTTCATATTAAGACATTCGAACGCAACCCTTTCCCCCAATATATGTAATAGCAAGTCGCATTCCACTGTGTAATTCCCCGCCAATTTGATGGAATACATCGCACATGAAAACCCAATTCCGTCTGTGCCGGTACGCCAATTTTCCCCACTTTGTGGAGGAGGAGTGTGGCGCCGCGTGAGCGGTGTTCCGATGTGTGCGGCTGGCGGGTTTTAATAGTCCTAACCGTGTGGGACATCGCTGCCATCTTAGGCAGTAAAACCCGATCGAAGCCAGGCTTGGTGATGTCCGTATATAGTTAGACGGCGGGTCATTTACGTTATCAGAGAGATTTCAATTTTGCCAATAGCTGTTTAATGAATCGAAAAGCCGCCTTTCTTTTGAAGTGTTAGCCGAGACAGTGGCTTTGACACGGCCTTTTGGTAGACTAGGCATGCACGCGCGCGGTTGATCCCGAGCGTACGCACACACTCGTATTGTCGGCAGCCCGTGCGATGAATGGCAAAAACTCTTCTTCAGTTTTTGCATTAGTTAACGATTAGCTCTGGACATAGACATGGGGCATTTATAATACACCACAGAAATTGGTCGGATGCTTTTAATATCACCAATATCAATGAACTCTCGGGCATACATGAACTTCATGAAGCAATATAATATGTCAGAACAAATGCTATCAAGAATTACATCATTGGCGCAAAAGGAATACCGGTAGTCTGAAACATGCACGCCTAGACAATAATAGTGAGATTTTTTTGTTTTCATTTCTCTGGGTTTATTAATAAATTTGTGTTTAAAATAATTTACCGATTTTACAGTAAACGAATCTGTTATACAATATATCACAGAGTGTTGTAACGAATTGTACGTGTGTAATTGAGTCTCTCTCTCTGTGGGTGCATATGCGTTTGTGTGTGTGTCTTTGAGTGTGTGTTTATTTGGGTGTATGTACAGTGTGCTGGTGTTTGTGCATGCGCGCGCGCGCGCGCGCGCGCGTGTGTGTGTGTGTGTGTGTGTGTGTGTGTGTGTGTGTGTGTGTGTGTGTGTGTGTGTGTGTGTGTGTGTGTGTGTGTGTGTGTGTGTGTGTGTGTGTGTGTGTGTGTGTGTGTGTGTGTGTGTGTGTGTGTGTGTGTGTGTGTGTGTGTGTGTGTGTGGGTGATGGGCAAAAAGAGATTCTTACCGATATACCGATTTCTTTCAATAGAAAACAATTCCCTCTCTATACTGTTACATGTTCTCATATGTGATGTAATGATTTTTTAATTTCAGACAATTGTCTTCATTGTCAAATTAATTTTCTTGCTTATTTCCTATACTTTTTAATCTATTTATAATTCACATTTTGCCTCTTGTTATTCCTTTGTATGCACAATCAACAATAAAAATGTGAAAAAAATTTGAAAACAAAGAAATACAATCAAATATACTTAGTTATGAAAAATGGTTTGTCTATTAGAACTCGTTCCATAGGCGTAGCGCCTATTACATTCGTCAATAATCACTTTTAAAATTCAAAATCTCTGGAGAAGATGATGATCATTGATTTCAACAAATTATGTGTCCCTTCAAATACAGTACAAAACATATCAAATGCATGAGTTTAAAGTTCTGCTTTGTTTTACACAGAAAAAATATATTATGGTGACATAGCTATATATCTTCGGGAAGCTATGTAAAGCCATCCAACAATCGTTTTTAGTTTTAAATTATATCAAAACAATAACAAAAACAAGACACAAACAAACGAAATGAGATGAAATGTAAATTATTACTTATACCTACAGCTACATATTTTAAAGATCAAATAGAATAAAATGAATTTATAGTAGATTTGTATTATTCTATGCTACATGTATCTTCGGGAATCTATATAAAGCCATCTAGCAATCGTTTTTTTTTTACTATACATGTGAAAAAACAACAACAACAAGAAACAAACAAATGAAATGAGATTAAATGTAAATTATTATTTATAACTTTGTTTTAAAATGAAGTAGAATAAAATAAAACGATTGTAGATTTTATTCTAACTTATGCTCTATTAATAATTTAAAAATGAAATGAAATCAATATTAATTGTGTTAAGTATGATCAAGTATGTGTACTAGCAATAGCCCTATGCTGTTTGTGCATGTCATTTTGTAAATAAATACAGTTTATGTTATGAATTCAGCTAAAAAAAGAATGACTGAATCCAAACACCCCAAACCCATCACCCACCCCCCCCCTTCCCCTCATTCCCTCTTTCGTCGTAATATAACTATCTCGTTTTAATGGGGATGGGAATGGTTTGGGAGAACTGCACGGAATGTGCGACAAGTGTGCGGGTTCCCAGGGCTATTGCTCCGCGGAGCTGCGGCGGAAGATCAGTGCTACACGAGCCGTCGCTCTTCAGTCCCTCAACAAGCACTTCACACACCTTCATACGCTGGTTGTCACCACTTCAATGAAGACGGAGAACGATTTACAGCCACTTATTAAGAACAGATTTAGGCGTAACGCGTCAAAGATGAGAGACCCGCAGGTCACTTAGAAAATAGGAGAATGTACTTATGTTTGGTGGCCGTAAAATATACTGTACTTTGAGAACAGCAAATGATGAGTTGGATACTTATAATAAAGTGTGCTCTCTTCCCTCTCAAAATATGAAACAATGATGTTGTATGGGAGATTTCAGTTTGTTTCATTAACCTTTTTTTTTACATTAGCATTTTGTATATTGTATGTGCACTTGGTACATATTTCTTGAGAAGTACACAAAGTGATAAGAAGGGGTAAGAGTTTCCACGTGAAAGATGACATGTGCGTAGCGAGACATGGGATATTACAACCATGTTCTTGGTGGTGGAGGGTTCATGTGTGCGCGCTAATGTGCACGTACGCCGCAAAGAAATCTACATTGAACATGCAATCCTACATGGTTAATATTTTTCACCGCAAACTAAAATAAATTGCATTTTCAATCCGATTAATAACACGATATAGCAGGTACAAAAGCTTTTCCATCTTACTTTGCTCTCTGATCCCCCG
>JZLH01S0141435.1:44032-63324 GCA_001188425.1 Eucidaris tribuloides | reverse complement strand
TAATCAGCTTAAAAAGAAATGACTGAATCAAACACCCCAAACCCATCACCACCCCCCCCTTCCCCTCATTCGCCATACTTCGTCCGTTAATATAAACTATCTCGTTTTAATGGGGATGGGACATGCGTTTGCCGGAGAACTGCACGCGAATGTGCCGACAAGTGTGCGGGTTCCAGGGCTATTGCTCGCGGCAGCTGCGGCGGGAAGATCAGTGCTACACGAGCCTCGCCCTCTTCAGTCCCTCACAAGCACTTCACACACCTTCATACGCTAGTGTTGTCACCACTTTTAATGAAGAAAGACTGGGACGGTTTACAGCCACTTATTAAGACAGATTTAGCGTAACGCCCGTCAAAGATGAGAGACCCGCACCGTCACTTAGAAAATAGCAAGAGAATTGTACTTATTGTTGGTGGCCGTATAAATAGTACTGCTACTTTTTGAGAACAGACAAATGATGAGTTGGATACTTATAATAAAGTTGTGCTCTCTTCCCTCTCAAAATATGAAACAATGAGTTGTATGGGCAGATTTTCAGTTTGTTTCATTTAACCTTTTTTTTTTTTACATTAGCATTTTGTATATTTGTATGTGCACTTGGTACATATTTTCCTTGAGGAAGGTACACAAAGCTGGCATAAGAAGGGTAAGAGTTTTCCAGTGAAAGATGACATTCTGTGCGTAGCGAAGACATGGGATATTTACAACCATGCTCTTGGGTGGTGGAGGCGTTCGATTGTGTGCGCGCTAATGTGCACGTACGCTCGCAAGAATCTACATTGAACATGCAATCCTACCATTGGTTAATAATTTTTTCCACCGAAACTAAAATAAATTGCATTTTCAATCGATTAATAACACGATATAGCAGGTAACAAAAGCTTCCATCTTACTTTTGCTCTCTTTTGATCCCAATAAACTGGAATCACCCTTCTGTGGGTTCTGTGGACACAAAACCCAAGGGGTGGGCCCTCAATCACAACTTATCACATAAACAGCACGTCCCTTGACATTTGAGTGGTACGAAATCTATTTTTTCTTCATTTTATAGATAATTGTTGTATTTTCCCCTCATTGCCATTAGCTTTGTTAGTAGAGTTGCAAAGAATTAATTAAAATTAAAAAATCGGTTAACAATCTTTTTTCACGTATCTCAAAGAAAAACATCTCTCAATGTTATTCAATTGTCACTGTGATAGTATATAACCTTTTTGAACACCACTGGAGGAAGCAGAAGAGATTCTTTGTCAACACCATTTAACCCACACAAATGCTATCAAGAACCTTTTTAAACTTAACCCGGTTCCTCCGAGATTCTGAAAAATCTTCATTAGGAGCTTAACACCAGGAGATCCAGTTCCGTAGCCAACGGGTTTAAGAATGGGGCTAATATGCTCCCAAAAATGAATTGTTGCTGAATTGTGTTGTTATGTGACAACAGTGATTCTATAGAGGCGCAATTTTTGCTCTTACAGTGTCCAAATTTATTTTTCAGAGAATTGCAGGGATTTATTAAAAAAGGTGTTACTACCGCGCAATGTCTGGGGCAGCTTCATATTAAAGTGTCCCATTCCGAGTGGAGCTTAGGCCAGACAATCCAGGAAGATGCATGTCTTATTTATTTGAAGAAAAATGTCCAAAAATAGGAGGATTGTCATCAGGCTCCAAAGTCGGTACAGTATTTCAACTAAACCAATTGGGCCGGAGCCTGTATCTTAACTACAACACTGCGATCCTTAAATTCCATGTTCTCGCCATATTTTGTGATGCTGGGCTTGAAAAACTGTGAATTAATTAAAATCCTTTTATTTCCAAGAATTCGGAGACAAGGAAACCAGGATACACATTTTTACAACAAGTCCTAATCTACAGATACACACATTTACAAATACGGACATTACAATAGAATATTACAAATGAAAATTTAAACAGGACTGGTACGAATATATCAAACGATCTCAGAGTACAGACATAGTGAGTGGATATTGTGAAGTATATCGTCTTGAATGATTGCATATTTCTTTCGATTTAGGGGATACGAGGTATTTTCATGCGTATATCGTTATTAGCATATTGCATATTCAAGGTTGATAATTAATCAAACATGTTATTAAGATATCAATGTATATTAAATAATCAATTTCACGGAGTAAGGTATTACTTTTGTTTCCCTCGAGTAGAGTATAATACATTTAAAGTTTTACTTGAGTATAATTCCATACATAAGAATTCATTACATTACAAAAAAAAAAACCACTGTTTGAAACGTATAATAATAATAACGTTCAGACTTTTTACGATTAAAATTCCGATCGTTGACAGTCAATGTTGTTTAAATTATACGCCAAACAAAAGGTTATTTTGTTTTCATAATTATCACTTCTGTCATACTTTCTGGCTTAGCCACATACCACTAGCAGCCCACTTCACATGATGATACCTTCAGTTCAGTCTATATAGTTACGAGTTAATGGCAAAGTCATAATGATAAGAATAATATGAATACAGGTCAATAATCTCTTCAGCAATCAAAACAAGTTCAATCCAATTTTGAGCTTCCATGTGCATTCTACATCCCACACCGATTTGTCAATCATCATGATGACAGGTGGTTCTACAATCCGCGCAATCGCAAACTTCAAATTATACTCGGACGATCGACCACCATCCGGATCTTAAATAGGATAATGATGTGTGTATGTGGTGGATAGCAAATACAAGGAGTGGGTCAAGGGGATTGTTCCCGGTAGACGAAAACTGCACTACGCAGAGTTAATTATATACAGTCAAAATTTATTATCATCATAATCATCACCATCATCATTTCATCATCGAGTTAGTATATTTCTCCACCTCCACCTCCTCCACCTCCTCATCATTATTATTCATCATCATCGTCCTTGTCATCGGTCAATAACATTGTCTTTTCAACGTTCATCATCATCTGATGCCTCATTCTTTGTCTTCTGTCTTCTCCTCCTTCTTCTTCTTCTTCTTCTTCTTCTTCTTCCTCTCCTCATCATCATCATCATCATCATCATCATCACCATCAATCAATCATCATCATCTTCATCATCATCTTCTTCCTTCTTCTTCTTCTTCTTCTCTTCTTTTTCTGTCTTTTTCTTCGTCTTCTTTTTCTTCTTCTCCTCCTTCATTTCCCCTCTTCCTCCTTCTTCTTTCCTTTGTTTTCTCTTTTTCCTCTACCTCACAACCTTCTTTTTTCGTCTCTTGTTCGTGCTACGTCTTTAGGGCTAACACTTTATCGACCATCCACATCCACTCCCCCTCTAACACTATATCCTTCCGTTTTTAACCTCCATTATAGGCGTATTTCCCTGGTTCTTCGTACTTATCTCAACCTATATCTCTACGTTAGTGCAATCACACGACCAATCACATCTTCCATTTATTGATTATTCTATTATTATTATTTCATGTTCCTGCAACGGAGAGGGGTAGACCACACAAGCTTCCAGTGCCTCTGAGTGTAATATTTACCCAAATTGTATTGAACCATAAATATCAAATGGAAAGAGTTTAACAAGAATTACATTCATATCATGTTTTGCGTTTGCGCCTCCGTTCCGTCCTTACAAATTCACTGTACTCCAATTGTTTGATTACCCTTAGCTCTTTTACGTACTTAAATTACTCCGGTCCCATTCAATTCACGCTAATATTCCTGTGTCCCGGTTCCATGGATGTTTTGTTCGCGTGATAACCTTATACACACGTCATATACTTATTATTATTATATGCGACGGAATCATTTTCCTTCATGTAAGATGTATTTAAAAAACCTTTACTGAAGGTAAAATTGGTTTCAGGATATTGTTAACTTGAGACAGGTGCGCATGGTTTTATAATTCTGATATGGAAGACTCTCAAGTTCTTCTATCTACAGGATCTATAGTTAATAATTGTCGTAAAATCTGACATTTTCATATTCTAACATTGGTTCTGAAAGGATTTGTTTAATTGTGTGAAACGCGTTTGGTTTCATGTAATTTACTTAAATCATTCAGCTTAGAAGGTTATGCGCACTGGCTTTAAAATGTGCAGTAGAGAAAAATCTGATTTTATTCATTAGTTTTTTCTTCTCATTTTTGGCTAAGTAAGAATTATAACGTGACATACATTATTAATTATATGACCTTAATGTGCTTTTTAAGTGAGGTATCACGAGTAAGTGATAGAGGTGTTTACTAAAGTTACTTAATATCTAACATTGACGGAAGACCATTAAGCAGAAATTGTTAAACTTTTGAACATCTGTCTACATTGAGATGTGTCTTAAAATGGACAAGAGACAATCCCAAAAAGCCACAAAAACATTGCCAGTTACTAGCAAAATAATATACAAATGATATGCAGCATATGACGTACCTGAGAAAAGAGTCTATGGCCCAAAAATCTACCTGTTTATCACCCTTTGAGTACGATTTTTACAGGGCCTCATTTTGACCTTATTCCCCCAACAGACACAAAATGGTATGAAGGATTATGTAACTCAGAAATTTGTCAACTGTGTAACATTGCGTTAAATTTTGCCTTTAAACCTCCGTTTGCCAATTTGAGGCAATCTGTTCTTGATGGCGGTGGTTATCGTCGTTTTTTGGCTACCCATGTATATCTCCCTTATTCTGTCGGTTGCTGTTGTCATACAACTGTCCAACATATGCTCAGAAAAAATATTAATCTTATAAAATCGATCAACCCAAAGCAATTTTAGTGTCACGTCTTTTATGATGAATTACGATAATATTAATAACTTAAGTCTGGAAATAACGCTATTTACTGGATACTCACGACTATTTGATCATTGATACAAAAAGTCAAAAGACTATGACGTACGTGATGATACACTGTGTCTATATCTCTATGTGCATGTGTGTGTGCTGTGTGTGTGTGTGTGTGTGTGTGTGTGTGTGTGTGTGTGTGTGTGTGTTGTGTGTGTGTGTGTGTGTGTTGTGTGTGTGTGATGTGTGTCTGTGTGTTGTGTGTGTGTGTAGTTTGCGTGGCGTGCGTGCGTAAACGTTGTATTCAGAGAGACATTCGGCTATACATTTGAACCATGTATAGGTACCCAACCATTATCACAGAATATCTCAGTCACAAATTATGGGAGAGAAAGGAAGCATTATCAAAACATATTTTTGCTGATTCTTCAGAAAGCATACAACAACGAATGCAATTCAACATCAGTTTTTAATACTTTTTATGTTTCTTTTTCCATTTCACTTAGCAATTTACCTTTTTAGTTGATATGGTTTGTACTCGCTTAGCTTAGGTGAGGCTTAGAGATTACTCGCTCATCTGGGGTCATTTCATTGTTTAAGTTAGGCTTTAGTGGTGTGAGCCTTATTCGGTTTTTGGAGTATGTCAGGTGGTCTGTAGATGGTGGGGGGCATTGCGGTGCATCCAAACAGTTAAAGTGCGGGAATTACATCGTACAATCATTCATTTTTTTTTAAGGGGAAATAAAATACAAGCGCAATGATACGATAATGGGTAATAAATAAAGTTAAAAGTTCTTTATGTAGCACATAACCTATTTCAGCAGCGCGGATCGCATGCTTTTAGTTTTAAAGGCAGTGATCTGCTTTTCTTTTGCCTTGCCTAAAAAATAACATTGTGTAAATACAGTGGTATTCAGAAGAAATTGCCATCTGGGAACCTTTAGCAAAATATAGGAGCTAGAAACTCAGTTTAGTGGAATTATAATGACCGTTAGACTCTCATAGAACGTACACTAAAGAGCTGTTGTTTTCTTTCGCATTTTTCAAATTCTAGGTCATAACTGACCCCCAAATTTCACAGACATGCCCTTACATTTTCCCCATATTACATCGCTTGGCTAAGTCAGATCAGAAAAGTTTACCAGGGAAATTATGATGCATGCACATAAATTTGACGGTCATGTAATAATTTTAACTGTATTAATTTTTGAATGAAATGCCAAATGATATGTGCACCAGGGTACGATATAAAGGCGTGCACTTCTCATCGAAATAGTAGGTCATGAAAGTACACAAACATACTGACGATTATAATGATTTAATATATAAACAATTAGACTGTATAGACTGTAAGGTTAAACTAATTAAAAAACATATATTTTGCTAAATAGTTCGCCATATATATGAAATGAAAATAAATTAAGCGGTAAATGATTACATTTTATCTGCATGTAAGTTCGCATGAAATATCACGCAACAGATTGTATAGATGCACAGATATATGGTACCGTGCACAATAAACTCATATAAATGTATACGTCATTTTTTGTTATAGATATACCGATTAGTTTGTAGCTAAAGTGCATTAAACTGTTGGCTATGTTACAGAATGATAACACTATCAGAATGGAAGCACTATTACAAAACATGAGCCGTCATCTTCAAACCTGTCGAGATTAAAACCTTATTGCCATTATTTCTTAATATTAATAGTTTTTTTTTCTACTGGGGTCTCAATTGCGACTGCCGATCGGGCCAATTTCCTAGGGCTAGTTTCCGGTCGCTGTATGTGTTTCGCTGACTTTTGAATCTTTGATTAATTCTGAAGCTAAATGTAGACGGGCAATAAGGCCACAATTTCATAGATATTGGCGCGTTACTAGTGTGGTTTCTAATTTATTATCCATGTGAGATTATTAAAGGCTTTTTGTGTTATGATGATGACAATAATAATGCTTAATACGCATTGAGGTAATATTTTGAAGTTTATGTTGTCGGGAACGTTTTGTTTATCATTGATACAGTTCCATTTTATCTTTTCGTCTATTCCCCCATTTATTCCATATTTTCTACTCCTCGTTCCTCCTGTCTTCCTTTCATTCTTTTCTCCTTTCTTCCTTTTCCCTTTCTTCCTGTTTGTCTTTCTTTCATGATCATGATCATCATGACCATGATCATGATCATGATCATCATCATCAACGTTATCTTCATCATCATAATCATTATCATAATCATCATCGTCTTCATCGTCACCATCATGATCATCATGATCATCATCATTATGGTTATTATTATTATTATTATTATTATTATTATTATTATTATTATTATTATTATTATTATTATTATTATTATTATTATTATTATTATTATTATTATGATCATCATCATCATCATCATCATTATTATTATCATCATCATCATTATTTTCTTCCTCCTTTTTCTCCTTCTTTTATTCTTTGTTTTTCTGCTTATTGGACTTCTATACATGTACGACTATACGGCCACTACAGCGACTACTATACTACTACTACCACTACTTCTTCTTCTTCTTCTACTACTACAACTACTACTACTACTACTACTACTACTACTATTACTACTACTACTACTACTTCTTCTACTACTATTACAACTTCTTCTTGTTCTGTTTCTTCATCATCGTCATCATCATCATCACCGTCTTCTTCTTCTTCTTCTTCTTTCTCCACCAGTCCTCCTTCTCCTCTTCCTCCTCCTCTTTTTCTTCTTCTAAAACAATACAGGAGTTTGCAATAGTTATCGCCTACAGTCGCTTGTATAGTAATACATGTATATGGTGGTGATAGAGTGGTAAAATTAAATTGTCTTTGAAAGAAAACGTACTAGTTAATTTGGTTGTAGCACGATGGTTATTTTCGTAACTCAATTTCGTTTTCATCTTCAGCTGCAGGGCTTGATTCTTCTTCGTCGGAACCGGCAGTTGAACTCCCCGATGGCGGTCTGATAAAAGAAGAGTTTCCTGTGGGTCAAATCACGTGCACACCAGACGGGACACCGGTGCCGAACAGTAGGCTAGATGGACAATTGGAAACACAATTATCATTAGAGGTATTGATGGCAATATTAGAATCATAGTAATAATAATAAAGCTACTAATATTAACAATATGAAGGAGGAGGAGCGTGCGTGCGTGCGTAAACGTTGTATTAGAGAGACATTAGGCTATACCTTTGAACCATGTATAGGTACCCAACATAATCACAGACATATCTCAGTCACAAATTTATGGCGGAGAAAGGAGCATTATTCAACAACATATTTTTGCTGATTCTTCAGATAGATACAACAACAATGCAATTCAACACAGTTTTTAAATTACTTTTTATGTTTCTTTTTTCCATTTCACTTAGCAATTTACCTTTTATCTGATATGTTTGTATCGCTAAGCTTAGGTGAGGGTTAGAGTTCTCTCATCTGGGGTCATTTCATTGTTTAAGTTAGGCTTAGTGGTGTGACCTTGATTCGTTTTTGGAGTATGTCAGGTGGTCGTGTGATGGTGGGGGCATTGCGGTGCTCCAAACAGTTAAAGTCGGGAATTACATCGTACAATATTCCATTTTTTTTTAAGGGAAATAAAATACAAGGCGCAATTGTGTGTGTGTGTGTGTGTGTGTGTGTGTGTGTGTGTGTGTGTGTGTGTGTGTGTGTGTGTGTGTGTGTGTGTGTGTGTGTGTATGTGTGTGTGTGTGTGTGTGTGCGTGTGTGTGTGTGTGTGTGTGCGCGCGCGCATGATTGTGATATTTTACACCTGGATTAAGGTTCTTTGGAATTATTAATGTTAACATGGTGTGAATATTGCTTTAATGTACTTTTAATAGCTGTTTCAAAATCATATTCATTAAATTATTATAATGCAGCACATAATTTCTCTGGAATATGATATACAGCGTTCCGGAAGACGCTCTCGGTACAGTGTACATTAAGAAAAAAGTCGCATCAGAATTTGCACAAGCACTCCATATTTGAATCACTGTATACACAAGTAATTATTTATCACTTAAAACAGAATCCAACGTAATATCTGATGATAAATCAGACATTCCTCCTCAATCAAAGTTAACCTTGCGTGGCCTAACCTACCTATAACGTTTGCTCAAGCGAATCGGATGTTTTTCTCCGCCGACCCTCCAGAACGCGTCGAAAACACTTGAAACGATCGCAGAAATGTACACACCAGCCGGGCACGCTGTTTTTTGACACCGCAGAAAGAATAGAGAGTTTTATTTGTGGGATTAATCTGTTTGGCAAATGACTTTTTAGACTTTGGATCCTTAAATAGTTCGCCGCCCACTCACTGGACACGGTTAGGAAACACACAGGTCATCTGGAGTTGTCGTCTGATGATAAGCAGTGAAGAGATTAAAAACAAAGAATGTCATACTCTTTTGTGAATGTACATTCTAATGTCATTCTCAGGACTAATTACAATTTGATTATATTGTAAAACATCGACAACAGTAGAAATATATTGATCTACACTGTAAAAATAATAAACACTTTTATAAACACTTGAACACGTTTATCTGGAAATCATAAACACGTTTAGTCAGAAATTGTGTGTATGACCTATATGATATCACAAGTTCGTATTTATTTCAGTCTGGAAAACTTCATAAACGCTTGCACACGTTTCATAAACACGTTTGAGTGTAAGGTGTTGAACACCATGAACGCGTCAACAAACATTTTTGTGAAGATCTAAACACTTAAAGTGTTTAGGTGTTCATAAAAATGTTTGTTGACGCGTTTATGATTTTCAACACCTACGCATAAAGTGTTACAGAAAAGCGTTCATAAGAATCATAAAGGTATTCAGTACTTTTACAGTACATGTATATATGATTGCGTGAGTGACATGTTCTAAGTCTAATGTATGTGTCTTATTTTCCAGCTAAGGAACTGCTCCAAAATACATTTCAGATCCGTTGCCAAAAAAAAAATAAAAATAAAAAACTAAATAAAACCCCCTTTGTATGGTGATGTTCTCAGTGTGGTAGTAAAAGGGTTTTAATCTAAATAAGTTTTATAGGAGGCATCGTTGTTCCTTGAAAGACTATACATTTTGTCTTAAAACCACTCAGCCAATCAAGTCATATGCCACGAGACACATGTCTATTCCCCGTCAATAATATAGTATCAATTTTACACAATGGGCGTCAATGGGCAGGGGAGGGGGCCTGGGGAAGTGCAGGATATACCATATATTGTATTTCAAAAAGTGAGGGTTTGCATCATGTCTTGACTCCACTCCTTGGCGAAATCGGAATGATGCACACTATCAAAACTACAATACATCCCATTCGCCTTGATGGGTTAACTGTGCATTATGACGTCCATAATTGACAGTCTAGCAGTCATTATACTGCACTCTTAGACACTGCTTAACATTGCTAGGAAGCCCGATTAATATTTGTCAGACTTTGATATCTGACTTGTCAGTAGGGATGTAATTAATAATAATATAATAATAATATAATAATAATAATAATAATGATGTGATGATAATAATAATCATAATAATATAATAATAATATATATAATTAATAATAATGAATAATAATAAAATGTGATGATGATGATGAATGTAATGTGATGAGTGTTGATGATAATAATAATAATAATATAATAATAATAATAATAATATAATAATAATAATAATTATATAATATAATAATAATAATAATAATAATAATAATAATAATAATAATGATAATAATAATATTCCATTCTTATATAGCACATAATACCGGTGAGATCAGTCTCTATGCGCTTGGATATTATTACCCTGGTCACTGGGATACAATTCTAACCTGCACAAAGATGTGCACCATTTCCACTCCCTGGGGAGTATTCCTTGCTGAGCTGCCATGTAGGCGCATCAAGCCAGACAAACCAAGTCATTCTCACCCTACCAGGTACCCATTTATACTATAGGTGGAGAGCAGTAAAGCAGATTAGAAATGTCTTGATGGAGGACATTAATGCCGGGCGGGAGTTGGGCTCGAACTCGAGACCTCTAGATTATCAGGCACACACCTTACCAATCTCGCCACAGCACCTCTGCTGTGGACTGGTCACTGGTGCAATCGATCTGCGACTGAAAGATATTGATAAACAAGACTGGTTGAGTGATGTAATTGATAATAGCCAATGCTTGAATTATAGAATTTTTAAAGATTCTCCAGCATTTGAGCAGTATTTAGTTAAATGTAATAATGTGGATAGTAAAAATTTATGTAAGTTTCGCTGCGGGAGCCATCGTCTCCCCAGTGTAAGTGGACGGTATGAAGGTATTCCAAGGTCAAACAGATTATGTACGTTGTGTAGTGCTGATTTGGTCGGTGATGAGTTTCATTACATGTTCCAATGTGAGTACATGTACTTTTGCGAAGAACGGAAAGTCTCTATTCCAAAGAAATACATAAATCGACCAAATACTTTGAAAATATATGAGTTATTTAATACTAAAGACATGAAGGTGTTGTCTAAACTTGCCAAATTTATTAAAGTGATATTACAAAAGTTTTGTAGATAACTTACTTTTAGATACGGTTTTAACTCTTTATATATTTATATAAATGTATTCATGTTATTTTGTTCTTATATCCATGTTACTTAGATAGTATTTCATCTCATATGTATAAAAACTGTCATTTTGTGTTCGTTCTATGTTGTACATTATTGTAAATAAGGGGTCGAAAGAAATAAAGTGTAAAGTTCAAAGTTCAAGACGGAAGACATGGCTGTACCCAACAATATGTATTTGTATTTAAGTTTTTATTTACTAGATAACCATAAATAAACATATTGAAAGAAAAAATGAACTGTTGTTTATTATTGATTTTTTTAAATTCATTTTTTTTATGTGTTCTGTAACCAACAACTCTAATTCAGTTATCATCACTAATACACAAGAGTGCAGTGGGACAAAGGCGATTTTGTCTAACTTCACAAAAGTAATCACAACTTTTTATTTATACATGTGAAAGTATATTAGATGAGATTAAATGTATCAGAAAGAAAATTCATTCTGCTTTAAACCAAATACGCATAAGGAAATCAAATATCTTAAACAATTTTCTCCCGATTGGACTTTTTTTTTAGGAACACTGTAGGCCTACATGTATTTAAGGTATTCTGAATTATTCTATTCTGTGAACATTTATGTGCATTTTCACCCTTAAATTATGTAACTTTTTATCTCACTACAGGGTATTACGATTTCATTAGTTATTTTAATTCGTTATGTTTAATGCTGTAGGCCTACTTTTAGTTTCGATCTTGCATTTTCTGTTTTAAATTACTACATGTACATGTATTATTTTACATGCAACAGGCTACTCTATTCGCAAATTGCGCGTTCTTTCTTTGATTGTGCAATTGTGGACATGACAAGGCCAAATTTTGCCCAATTACCATAACCCGATATACTTTTTTCTCTGCTGATCATTCCTCGTTTAGGGTGTATCTAATGATATCGTTGTATTGTTTGGTAAAAGGGACTTATACATTTTAAAAACATTATTGACCATCATAACTTCAGTTCTAATCGTTACAGAAATGTCCAATTTGGCTTGTATGGTAGCTAATGAGGTGGCGCATCTCACCTGGGGGAGAAAAATGGTAACTTTGGGGCTTTACTTATTCGCGAAGAACGTGTTTTGAAACACGGATTCGTCACAGACACATATTTTTTATATCACGAATGAGACACATAGTTTAGAGAGAGCGGGGGGGGGGGGGCGGTCGTCGAGTCCCAAAGCAAAATAAGCCCACCTCCTAAAGAAATTTAAAAAAAAAAGGAGAGAAGGGGGTTCATGTACAATATTCATGTAGGTCCGTTCTTTTTGTGTATGTGACTACATGTACATGTATATTATTGCTTGACCTACTTCAAACTTTGATCACTTCCAATTACACAAAATCAAAGAAACGTTCAGGACTTTCGGTAACATTTAAATTCCCTTAGGCCCTATACTGCATTAAAATTACTTAGTACAGGTGTACATGTATATAAACAAAAATGAAAACTACATGTACCTTTATTTTAGTCCAAGTTCAAAGGTGAACAGTTTAAACTAATAGGGCCTACTGCATGAAAGAACTAAGGTGTATCAATCAAGTTCCCAGCCTGAACATATCTTTTGAACATCACTCAGAAACATAACAATTTCATGCATTACACGCCATAAACTATCATTTTGCAACAAGTCGAATTTATTATCATCAATCATTTGTAAAATAAGTACAAGTACTGTACATGTATCTAGAAATATAAATCTGGGTACGCCACACTTTTCTGAAAAAAATAACATACATGTAGTTAGGCATATCTGTACTTTGTAGTTCAGTACTAGCATACAGTCTGTGCAAGTCATCCACCATTCTCGTCATCTCAAGTTTTAAAACTGCTTTGTTATTCTGACGATACCCATCATCAACTGACATACGTGTAATTTACACTTCATAATTTCTGACATTCTTAACTTATGTCATAATAACATCAATATGCACATAAATTAAGATTATGAATTGTTCTGGTAGTCTAATACCCGCTTCATCTTATTTTCCTCGAATAGCAAGTTCTAGTTCTTTCTCCGTTTGTTTTATGAGTGCATGATTCATGAACAGCAGACGTCCAGACGGCAAAAAGTGATGCAAAACTGCCGCCACTCGATCACCCTTCTCCAGAACTTCGCTGGGATGTCGCACGGCTTTCACGTACTCTTGCAAATATCTGACAAGTAACCGCAGCTGATTCTCGGCCTGCAGACGATTTTCGTGTTCCTCGCAAACAAGGACAAAACCAGCATTTCCCGCGCCCATCCACACAACAACTTTTTCAGTCTGAAAGGGATCCCCTGCAGATAAACGAAAAAGCCAATTTCTGCTTCACGCGACCAGTCGTCCTGTGTGTTTAGCATGTCAGTTTGAATAAACCGTTCTGATACAGCTTTTCGGAAGGAAAACTCCGATTGAGCTTGGCGGGCTATGAGCGCCATTTGTTCTTTGCGAAGTGTCCTTCCTTCCGTGTCGTTGCTCTTATTATGACCATGTCGATCTGTGTGACTGGAGTCTTCTTGCCCAAATGTGCAGGAAAACAAAACCCGACATGTGTCCGGAGGTAACGTGTGGATAATGAAGGCATACACCATTGTTACCTTACTGTTCTTCAGAAACAGGTCTACGATCCAACGCACATACACCACCACACACAATGGCGATCTACTTGCGTGTAACGTTCATTGGCTTCAACACAGTAGGCCTATATGACCAATATCCGCAAATAACAGCGATCCGTGTTCCTTATTCTAACAAGTTCATGGTCCGTATTGACATCTAAATCAGCTCCTCGTAATCTCAAAGTAACTTTGGACGGAATTCCACCCTGTCACAATATAATTGACAAACCGAACCACAGAGAGGCGTGACATATCAAACTAAAATCCAGTCAACACGCTAAGTACCAGCACTCACCGGACCGCCATCTTAAGGTCGACTATGGAACGCGCATCGTTAATACATTCGATAAATAATTGAATTAGCGTGTTGTCAATGAAAATTCAATAGGCTAGGTCTACGTAATGGTACTTAGAATCAATTAACCAAAAGCGACGGGACGTCTGCAGGAAAAATTTCTTATCTATGGAGGATTTCTTTTATGTTTCATAAGAAAGATAAATTATACAGCGCGTCCCAGAAAAAAAAACGGAACCCTAAACCAAAGGCTTAATGTGCGAAAGCAATGGAGCGTATGATTGTAAAAATAAGTTCACAATAAACTTTGACTTATGCTCTTTCAAATGATACATTAAACAAAACTATTCACTCATGCATCTCTGAGTACCATGACTTGAAAAAAATAAAGTGAAAAAACACTTGCTACGCTTTTGGGCTTGACACAGTGCATACCAGCTGTCCATCTCTTTCTTTTCACGGAGTGCACAGTGTCAAGGCCATAAAGCGTAACAAATTGTTTTCCACTTTAGATTTTTAAAGTCATGGTACTCAGAGATGCATG
Organism: Eucidaris tribuloides; assembly: GCA_001188425.1. NCBI lineage: Eukaryota > Metazoa > Echinodermata > Echinoidea > Cidaroida > Cidaridae > Eucidaris > Eucidaris tribuloides. The sequence goes on along the minus strand of JZLH01S0141435.1, from coordinate 48,519 downwards.
AGTGACTTTTGCATAATGTATCATTTAAAAGAGCATAAGTCAAAGTTTATCTTATTTATTTTTGCAATTATACGCCTCATTGCTTCCGTACAATAAGCCTTTGTTTCAGGGTTCTGTATTTTCTGGGACGCATTGTGTATAGCCTAACCTAAGGAAATTGAAAACAAAACAAATAATATATACGACATTGACGGAAGAAAGAAATGCAACAATTACTGTATTATCTGCATAATAAGAATATATTTTATTTTCCAATGACCAGGTTTAGGCCTTATGATAAACATGTAGGATTTTTTTTTCTGGGGGAGAAATTTCTTTGTTAAAAACTTGCGTGTTATTCACATGAAAGATATGAGATAAAACTTTGAACCCTTATGCATTTTCACCCCTCACAACGTGATAGAACAAGAAAGTGCTTTTCGATAATTACAGACTCTTAAATTATATATTAAACATTTTTAAAGGATATTGGGATACATGCATTTTATATTTTAAACCGTGAACTGGAAATAGTGTTAAAACATAACAATCATAATAGGCCTACTTAAGTGTCATTTAGTGAGTATAACCTTACTCAAAATCACACTTAGAATATCCCTCGTACATTGATATATTATGTATTGTGTTATAGTAGAATGTCAGGAAAAACATCGTTTACGTGGGGTCAAAATCCCCCCCCAAAAAAAAAAAAAAAAAAAAAATCACCGATAGGGGAACATCCGCTCTCGTAGACATGCTCTCATCGTCATTGGGTCACCGCCTCCCCTTTAGCAAAAGGCTCACCCGCCCCTGACTTACACGAGTCCGGATTCGGTAGGGGCCTAAATGAAGAGTACTTTGCAATTATAATGGCTACACGGTTGGAGTCTGGAGAGGAATATTATAATTTACCAAAGGGGATATTTCCGATAAAAATAGCTACGTGATCCCTTATGTTCTAGTTTCTGAGATAAGGTCTAATAATAAAGCGCTGAGACACATGTAATTCAAAATGATCATTAAATGTTTTAAAAAATGAAAATCAATGAGCCACCATTCCATTTTCCACACAATCAGCTGTGATAAATAGACTTTTTGTTTTGTTGGCAGCATGCAGGAAACTTATTCATGTGCTGAAACTACTGATATCTGTACATAGTAGCGTTTGTTACTAGTACATGTAACAACATTTTGAGTTCAAAGGTGTTTATTTGTCTATTCAAACACTACAGATCATATTGAAGTTTGACATTTGGCATCCACAATGTTATTCAATGGCTGCGTAGTTCTATACACTTTGACTCATCAACGTATATTCCTTTCATTATTTTGTACACTTATCAACGATGTTGTTTTTGAAGGTACACCATCGAAGCAGACAGAAATGGAACAATCCTTTATGATGGGAGGTGGGGTGGGGGGGGGGGGTTGGCTATATTTCTTACAAAGCAACTTTAACAGCTTGCTTTTGTGATATATTCACCAGGGCACTGCAACAATGATGTTCATGAATTCTCTGTTTAAACTTGTCTGATCAATTTAATGAAAGGTTTGCAGTGAGAATTCAAAGCTATCATTTTGTCAATGATGGAATCATATTTCTTCTGTTGTTGTTGTGCTTTAGAAACTTTAAATTTAGCACTATGCAAGGAGTTTTGAAATTAATGTGTTCCTGTATTTCAAAACTAGTTTTAATCATTTTTGTAGTGAAAGTGCCCCTTGACAGTTTGTCTTCAAAAGGATCAAGCACGAATTTAAAGCATTGGGGGAAAAAAATCGCTGTTAAAGCAGTGCATGTAGTAGACCTACCATTTATGAGAAATTAAATTAAGATAACATAAAAACAGTTAAAGCAGAGCTTTAACAGTTATTATTAACACCAAATCAGAACGCCAATATGTTACCCGGATTGGGGTTTTTTCTTTCGTAAATTTTCATCTTTTTGCTGCAGGCGTTAGATGGATTTCTGACCATCGTGACTGCAGACGGTACGATGCTGTACGCGTCTGACAACATCTCCAGTCATCTCGGCTTTCATCACGTCGACCTCGTCCACCGCTGCCTCTACGGCATCGTCCATCCCGACGACCACCAAGAACTCAGAGTCATCTTAGAAGAGGCACTAGGCTCTCACCATGGAAGGCATCAGGTACAGATGATACCTCCGCCCACCCCTTAAAGGCAAAGTCCACCCTGACATCGAGTGGATTTTGATAAAAGCAGAACAATGAGAGAAATATATCAATGAAAGTTTGGCGAAAATCCACCAAAGAGTAGCGGAGTTATGAACTTTCAAAGTTTTAAATTTGTGACGTCACATGCGAGCAGTTCCCCATATGTCATGTGATATAAATTCCATAAAAGTGTCGCTTTTTCAGAAATTTGAAAATGATTTTACCTGAGCATTCAATATACTATCAGAAACATCATTTCATACATGCTTCTATGAAAAAACCCCTTATTCAGTTTTCAAGAACCATTAAAAAATAGCAATTTATTAACTTTCATTAATAAGTTTCTCTCGTTGTTTTGCTTTTATTAAAACCAACTTGATGTCAGGGTGAACCTTTCCTTTAATGTAAAAGGTATAGAATCAGCTGAAGATACATGTACCACCAAGCGAAGAATCGACGATGTCGTAATGAGAGTGGGTTACATACAAAGTCAGAAAGTATATAGGAAGTTTAATTAGGCATCCATTATTAGCGAAGTGTGGAAGATGCTACAGTTCTAAATTAGTTAAAAAAAGGAATTTAGACATGTTTATTTTATTTATATGCTGCATAGCATTTATTTGTGAGAGATGTGACTATTTATCAAAGCATTCTACTTCATTTTCACTGTAAAATATGAAAGTGGCATTTCGATTAGCAATTATCATTCAGACAGCTTTCAATACATAGAAACTGGCTTGAAACGGACCTGCAGCTGCTGTTCTATTCGTTTGGGAAACATAACTAACACCAATAACCAAAGTATGTGGAGAGGGAGATATGCGGTATATATTACTTAAAGCAAGTTATAAGAGGTCTAAGTTGTAAATAAATTATTACATTTCAAGAAATTGGTGCAAAAGTGCCGAAAAGTATTGGGAACAGTTCAGTTTTATCTGTATCGTTGAATGTGTTAAAATTTGATGCCTATATTATTATTATTATTATTATTATTATTATTATTATTATTATTATTATTATTATTATTATTATTATTATTATTATTATTATTATTATTATTATTATTATTATTATTATTGTTACTTCTATCGTGCACCATCGTTTCAGGGAAACGTGCCCCATGCAGAGAGCGTTACCAACCCTAGTGATCCATCCAGCAGCAGTCGAAAGGTGTCGTTTCTTTGTCGGATGAAATGCTTCAACGGAACAAATACAGGCTTTGTGGTAAGAATCCAACTTGGACTTTTTTATTTTCAAATACAAATGTTACTTTCATATATTGCTGTTAAAATATTGCGGAATCTATAAGGTATAAAATGGAAGATCCTATGGTAAGCAACATACACAGATCGCTATTTTTTTATTAGTATGTGAATACATTATTTGTCATTAAACTTGAAAGACAACTAACTGACTGGCAAATCCAAGGTCCACAATAAAATCAACATTTCTTTCATGTTTTCAGGGTTATTTCGCATTTTTAAACACCCCCCTTTTGACAAAAAAGGGGGGTGATTCCGTGGGAAAAGGGCAGTGTTTGGGGGGGGGTGTTAGCACCCCCTTTTGAAAAAGGGGGTGTTTGAACACCGCAAACACCCCCCTGCATACGCGTATGACCATGCCAGATCATTTTAGTGGTTCATAACAAACGAGAGGACAAAATGTGTGAAAAAACAATGGGTTATTGTCCGCACTTTTAGGAAGTGTTGGAGTTGCCTATAGTATTATGAATGATCCATCTCCTGATAACACGAACTGATTACAACGTGAAAAATATACTCTTGATAATTTTTTCTTTCTCTATGCTCTCTGAACTTTCCAAATGCAGACATATTCATTTTTACTTTTATTTTGATACATGTTTAGGGTCTAGTTTGAAAGTTCATTTACGCGATATGAAATTGATATCCAAACGGAGGTAACAAGTTGCCTCCTCCTTCCTCCTCTTCCTTTCCCTCCTCCCCTTGCTCCCCTTGATTTCTTCCTCCTCTTCATCCTTCCTCCTCCTTATCCCCCTTTCTTCCCTCATCCCCTCCTTTCCACCCCTTCCTTCTTTTCTCCCATCTCCCTTCCATCTTCCTTCTCCTCCTTTTCTCCCATCCCCTTCCATCTTTCTTCCCTTTATTCTCCTCCTCTCCTTCCTCTCCTTCCTTTCCTTCCTCCCCCTCCTCCCCTTCCTCCCCCTCCTCCTCCCTCCCCAAAAAGTGTAAACTGAATTTGGATAAACGCTGAAACACTTTTCATGTCGAATGTCCAATCCATTCAAGCGTTCTGAAAATCGTTCGTGGAGCAATAGGAATGCATGATGCATCTGTATGTCACAACGAATCAACA
>JZLH01S0141435.1:26248-38733 GCA_001188425.1 Eucidaris tribuloides | reverse complement strand
CCCCCCCCCGGGAGGGGAGGGGAGGGGAGGGGAGGGGAGAGGGTTGAAACAGTTAAAGTAAAACACATCTTCACTCCTTAAAAAGCCATGCGACAGAAAAGTTAGAAATTGAGAACCGTGCCAAATTAAAATTCAATAAAACGACAGTCGTCGTGTTATTTAGTTTGGATCAATACATTGATAAAAAAGTAAACGGCTCTTTCAAAGTAAGGTGGTTTATATTCACTTAAGCATTTAAAACTATAGGACGTTATGAATATAAAATTGAACATTAATAGTACCTGGATCAGATCTAAGTAAAAGTAAAACCTTTCCAAATCAATGACCTTCGTTTTATGAAAAAAAAAATGTTGATTTACTTTCGTTTTCTCATTCATATGTCAGGTCATCAGACATTATTGGCTTCGACCCGATTGGTCTGGAGAGCAAATCGCTCTATCAACTTATTCATCCCGATGACTTGTCGGCCGTCTACATCTGCCACAAGACACGTACGTTCTTCGTCACTTTTTATCCTCTTAGGGCTACTGTAATTTAAAATTCCCAGCGTTAGAGACTTAGAGACATTCAGGAGAAGATGGTGCAACTGCTACAGCACCGCTGATAGCAATACGCGCGGGTGTGTATGGGATACACGGCCTTCTGTATAAAGCCGCTCTACGCCCTCAGCGGTATAAGCATTATATCTCCAAATACGTCAGTTTAAAATGTTGTCACAGCAACCGAAGATTATGGCATGATCTTCGGTTACGGAGACAACTTTTTAAACTGACGTAAGTTATAATTGTTTTTTTTTTGTTAACACATAAAGATTTCGCTACGAAAGATATTTTGATTAATTGTTGTGTGAATCGATATTGTATCAACTAAATCAACTTAAATGTAATTATCTATGAAAAAACTAACTAATAAGCAAATAGGCTACAAGCCTAAACGGTCACTTTCTCTTGAAGTCCTTTCGTTATTTTTCTAATCATATTACGGTATGCACTTGCATGTAGGCCAACTACGTTACAAGTCGACATTAGTCACACATTTTCTCGAACTAAAATTAAAATGTTTAGTAGTCAGATAAGAAGAAAGACAATTTGCGAAATAATAAATAAGTAACTAAGTAAGTAAATAAATAAATAAATAAATAAATAATAAATAAGTAAATAAATAAAATCAATATATAATTAATTTCAAACAAGGCAAATGATTTTTATGACCAAACTTCAATCACAGTTCTTGGCTACAATGGTTACATTAATTGTCAGATTACAAAGCGAGATATTCCAGATTTAATGACCGATTAAACGGAATTGATCATGTTGATTAAAAAATGTACATAAGTAAATATCCGAAATAACTGAGATCAAATTTTGTATCAAAACATGTTTTAGCAATTTCAAATCGAGATGATGGTCGTTTGTTTTCATTTTATTTAGTGCTTGAAACTGAGGAGGTCCATGCATTGTATTTTCGTTTGATGCGCAAAGACGGCTCCTGGCAGTGGTTGCACTCTAGAGGGCGTTCTGTCACTAAAAACGGTCGAAAAGAAAGTATCGTTTTTGCACACTGCCCCGTCAGGTGAGTCCGATGACAAAAACAAAAATGTGATTCGCAGACGTTGTCATTTTTAAACAGTTAAACACCTTTGCAAATAAAATACATCGGAAGCATAATAGTGTGTTGTGTGTTAAACATGAATTCAGATTCAAATTCAGTCTCAGATTTATTCTCTTTAAAACATCATCCAAGAAATATGCCAAAAATATGTTATTTGTTGTAATACCATCTTTGACTTTACATTCATTGATTTTGAAAGTAAATTGACTGAATAAACATTTATATGAGTATTCAAATTGAACCATACCTACAGGGCTGGTAGCAAATTTGCCATTAATTAGCAATTAGTAGTATTCCTGGTTGTGGATAAAGTAGCAGCAAAAGTGTGATAGAAGTAGAAAAAGAAGCGGCAGCACAGAAGCACGAATATTAGTAGTCGTAATAGTAGTAGTAGTAGTAGTAGTAGTAGTAGTAGTAGTAGTAGTACAAGAAGAAGAAGATATTTTGTAGCAGCATTTACAGTCATGTTTGTTCAGCCAATTTTAGATGTAATTTATTTGAGACATTCATTCTAACACAAACAGCGTTTTTTTCTATTTGTTCACTACATATTTGGTAATTTACACATTTTTTCGCTCACTCACTTGTCGTTCAAACAGAGAAGATGAAAGTCCGTATCTGCAGCAAGAATCCAATGCGAGACGTCGGTATGGCCATGAAGACTTCTTCAAGATGTTTACCACATCTCAGTCCGCGGACGCCGAGACGATGGGCTCCAGCAGCATGGACAGCGTGCCCCGGCGACGCTGGATGAGCAACGACACCTACGTTGTGGCCAGTCAAAATGGACCCAAATTAAAGGACGATTATTCTGTGTCATTACACAGTCCACATGGGGTCTGTCCATCGACTTTCCATCAGTCTACAGAGCAACAGAACGCGGAGAGTGCGGGTCAGGGGGTATACCCGTGTAAAAGAGCCAATCCGGATGTTGGATTGGGCGAGGAGCAAGGAATGGTTATGAACGTTGGGGCCGTGCAACAAACTGATCTTTCATACGCCATGGCGAGCAATTATTACACTCCGCCTCAGTATGGGTTCGGAGAGACCCTGTACAGTGCAGGACTGGAACATCAGGCGTTGTCGATGTATCAAATGGTGGCGCACTTGCCGCCGGAAATGTACGACGCGGCGTCGTACCGGAAGCACGCCATGAGATTTGGTGACGCCACGCAGGAAGAGCTGCTTGCGGCATCGCATTCATCGTATGGGTCACAATATCATCTGCCTCCAACGCCGCAGACGTCCCCTCCGTCTGTGTATCCTGTGGAATCGCCGTACCACATGCAGTACATGCCAAGTGAGCCCGTGTACGGCGTGACGGCACCGCCCTCGCCTCCGCCTTCGCCGTTGTCGAGCTACCATGGATCGACGTCATCGTCATCATGTATGTACACTAGCGAACACCACGACGACCACCGGAAACCCCCGGTGACGTCATCACTGCCGTATGGCTCGGATTGTTGTTCTGGTCACGTGGCGTCAAGAACTGAGTACTCGTACATCGTCAATGGCGCGGTCCAAGTCAAGCTGGTGAGTGGAGCACCGAATTCCAGTTATCCGTATGACTACGAGACATCACACATGACCTCTTCGTCAGCTGGGTACCCCCGGGAACTGTTCGAACGCGAAAAGAAACCATTCCAACAATTCGAAGATAAGTTGTCGGACTGGAACATGCAGTCTCGTAGCACCACCGACTTTGCGAGTGATGGACCCCTGTCTGAGTATCAGAAGAAGTTCCTTCCCTGCCCGTTAGCCAGTACGAAGAGTGGGTGTCTGGCGCAGAAGGCGTTTCGTCAAGACGACGCGGAGATCCTAGCCCATACACGGGCAGCCTTACTGCATCAAAACCCACTCTCACAACTTCCTCCTATTGGAAGTTTCCTGGACTTCCTTAACGAAGAGCTGAATGCTTTGCAATCGTGAAAGTGAACAACTCTGCAACGAAACGGACGCATGTCGTTTCGTATGACTCAATTTTTCAGCGATTAACTTTCCATAGACGACACTAGCCTGACTGGAAGCAGTCCTCAATGCTGATTAACATGATTCTGTGATGAAGACTATTTAAGGTTTCTGCTGTTGAAGTTTTGGAGTCAATCATTTCCTCCTTTTTCAGAAATGCACTTTTAATAGATGTTGTGATTTGTCGTGTAGATTGATATAGAATGGATTTCTAAAATGGTCAAACTACACCGTTGGATAAGAATGTTCCTTTCTCTTCAGGTAAACAAAATCAGGACAATTCCTTCCAGCCTGAATATGCACTCCAGTCGGTATTGATTTGGGCATAAGTCTTCACTCATTTGTTTCTTGTGGCATTCAGACTGCTCCCAACTTAAAGTAATATATATAGATACCTATTTCAAAACGAAGTACTTTGATGAAACATTGTCCCCTGATCTCAGCAGTAACGTGAACTGGTAAAATTAATGCATATACCGTAGTATTATTTTGAACATTTCAATAGATGTTTTTACAGAAATGGGCTACATGTTATGTAGGTTATCTTTTTCATTTTTCAATTTCAATCTTTTGCTACCATTTTTTGCAATAGACGACGTATCACCTCAGTAAAGACAGATTCTTGCTATCTTCGGTGATGTTTGTTCATATATTTATGTCAGTTTCTAATGACACAAAGTAAAATACTGAAATAGACGAGCGATACACATGTAGTATAAGCACATTGTATAGAGACTGACGATGATAGTTCCTTTCATATTTATTTAATTTCACGATCCATCATATTTATTGTAGAAACTTTATAGAAAGGTGGCATTATGTGCCATATGAATATATCCTTTTGCCCAAGTTACATCATTTTGTATTATATTCGATCACTAAGTGGTATTGCCAAAAATGTTGAAGCAAGCGACACATTCGAATGCGAAAAGAAGTAATGACAGTATATTGCCGTATTAAAAATCTCATGATCTGAGCTAGATTACCATTTTCGCAGTATATGGTTCCCGTACTTACTGAAGACTTGGAATCATATGCTGTTAAATTAGAGTTGAAAGTGTGCAAACAATCGTGATCAAACGTTTTTTGAAAGTGTGCGTACCCGTAAGCGTACGTCACATGGAGGAATGTGTATAATATGTATAATATGATTAGACTTTATACGCATTCTTTTTATATGCACATGACTTTCATGTACATAGATCGTATTTGAAATATAAAAAAGAGCACTTTCTATCATTCTTTATATACACATTATAAGGCAATTGTGGATCTGCAATATTACAATAGCAGCACCACCATCATTGGTGCAATTTTGCACGATGTACACATAGAAAAATAGGTTCAACTTTGCACTTTTAGCAGTCACACTGGTAGCACCTTTACGGGTGCAACTTTGCACCCTTGAGACCAATGTCACATAGGGACCACCTTTAAAGGTACAATTTGCACCTTTAAATGTCTCAAAGGTGCAAAATTGCACTCGTAAAGAGCTCCTAGTGCTACATTGGTCTTGATCTATAAAGGTGCAAAATTGAACCTATTTTTCTAAAAATGAAGAGTGTTGATTTACACGGAGATTAGTTGGTTGTATGTTAAGAGGACCATATGGTATAGATTTTGGATGTTTTGTGTGTAAATATGCTTTTGAATTGGGTAGAATCAAAGTCCAAATCTGCAGTGTAATCTTATTTTGAATGTAATTGCTAAAACAACTTTTACATGATATAAACTTGGATGATTATTCCACACAAAGCAATGTTGTCTTGTTACCCGTAGAATTCAGGGATCCCCTGCAACCCGTGGTGTTGCTCAATACAGATATTAGATATGGTGTTAACTTTTAGCACCATGGGGTTTATTCACACACAGAATTGTTGTGAGTTATTGAAGCAAACAAAGGCCAAAGGCACAAAGGTACTTGGAGGATGGCGAAAGTATCCAAGACTGAAAAGCAGGTAATGAATAGCAGGAGCTTGATGGTGAAGAAAGCCACTATAGTCCACTGAGTAGAAACGTCGATGAAAAATAAAGACACGAAACTGAAGATCTGGGACTACAGTGAAAGTTGCTCTCCAATTTCTATGAGACACCTGACCGAATTTTATAGTCTAAATGACTGAAATATGATGCAAAATCTCCATGTCAGAGTCCCTGGTAGTGAGCAGTTGATATACTGTAGATAGTTACATGCTCCACGATAAATGCAAACGTAGACTTGCTAATATATCGAGATAAATGACGAGGTAAATTGAAGAGCTCCTCAACAGTATAATTTCTATTTATAATTTTATAATTTATTATAAAAAAGAATTCCTACAAACGCAGATAGTATTACATTTAACCACGACAGTGTTAAACTAAACACTAGTTCCTACGTATTATAAGGAGTTCAAGGAAGATGGAGCCGGCAAGTAACAGGAATAGGTTTTTTCCATTGTGAACAATGTGAGAATTGTGGTACATGATGATAAAGAAAGCCTGAATAAAGAGTACTGTTACCCACAACAATTCCTTATCAATTGGTTAATTGCTGTTAAAAATGTTACGTTTTTGCGTAGTTGTCCAACAAGGAAGCTGAAACAGGTACAGGGGGAGGAGGTTATTGGCCCGATTAACACGTGTTGGGCCGCATGCATCGGTCATGTCAGGTCAGCTCGAGGCCAGCGCACGCCGATGTGATTGGTTGGCGAGAAATGACCGTTACCCCATAATTGAAAAAGAAGAATGAAATAAATGCACTAAAGTATCGCCCTTAAGTTTTAGGTGACTGTTTGTTTCATGCCATCTTATTTCTGATTATACTGCACCGTAATGTAATGGTACTAATACAGAATATTGCATGCTTTGAATTTCAATGAATTTCTTAACTTATTCCTGTTAATTGCCGGCTCCATGTTCCTAAATTTAGTACACTGATAGCATTGACTTACGATGGATATCAGTTGTAAGATTGATTGTTTCTCCTAGTTATACCATTGTAATACTAACCCATTAGAGTATCTGTAATGGGAAACACCGTGATTGTTGAATTTAAAGGCAGTGAATCTCTTTTGCAGCTCCCCAGAACCACATCAAAACATCCCTTATACACTTACTACACATGCTGCTCACGAATGATGCATCTGTGAAATTAGAAGGTCATTATAAACACAACAAAAAGTAACTACCCCTTTTTCAACAAATCATAACTTTTTAACAAAACAAGTTTAGTGTCAAAAATAATTTGGCAAGAGTGTTTCTACACTCATTGACTAAACTTCTGTGTGAAATATGTAGATTGATCCGTCAGGTCATGCATGAGTGAAAATGCCACTTTTCAAAAGTCACACGAGTCATCTCTTATGCCAAAATAATGGTAAATAATGATAGTTTTTGCTTTATTTATAAAGTGTGCTCACTCAACCATGACATGGTTACAACCTCTTATGTTCGTACAACATTTTAAGACACATTTTGCTGAAAAATATCAGATTTCAATTTTTTCAATTAACAATGGGTTTTACAATTTCAAAATTGAGAAAGGGTGGAAATTTTTAAATTGAGCTCACCGAAGCGTACAATATGCCAAAAGTGCCAAAGGAGGTATAAGGGGATCAAACGATAAATGATTAACATAAATGGCGATCAATCATTCACCAGAAACAGAATTTGTCAAAATCCTGCATCAAAAATCCCCAAAATGACCCTTGCGACTTTTCAAAAGTGACATTTTTGCCTTTGATATGTGCTCACTCATGCATGACTTAACGGATCAACCACATTTTCACAGAGAATTTAGTCAATTAGTGCAGAAACACCCTTGCCAAATTATTTTGCTCACAACCGTGCTTTTATAAAGTTATAGTATTTTGAAAAAGGGGGTAGTTACATTTTTTGTTGTGTTTATATCTAGAATTTCAAAAATGCACAAAATACAACCACAGTTTAGTCTGTGTATCAGATGCCCTGAATTGAGTCAGTTCAATGGTATTATTTAAGTATTTTGCATGAAACTAGATCATAAAATTTGGCATGTTCAAGAATGCACATGGTACACATTTTGTTATTTGTAAATTAATTTCACATATCATACACCATGATGAATACCCATGCAAGGCAAGGGTCTGATGAAAGTAGATTCAATAATTCACTTCAAAGTCTAATGGTCATTATAATTCCATCAAAACTGAGTTTCTAGCTCTTATTCTTGGCCAAAGGTTTTAAATAGTATATTCTTTTAGAAACAAATGCATTTACAACATGTTAAGTAATAATACACCCACTGTCTTTAACTCCCCAGATTTTTAGATTTCAGAGTAATGTAATAAGTACTTCTATCTATTTTAATCTTTCATTTGCGAAAAAGATCTATCAAATGTGGTAGTCAAAGGGTTGAGAATGGGAAAGTCCTGGGGGAGGGGGGGGGGGCATAATTGCACCCATAAAGGTGATGCAGATGTTATAGGTTACAAAATTGAACCCTATTTTCTTAGTGTGTATTGGGTTAAAAACGTCTTTCCCAGTATACTGAACGATTTGCAGTTGCTAATGGTCTTAAAATATGACATGTAAATATCATATCATTGCCAAATATCTATTGCCAAGTTTATTTATATATATTAATTATTTCTAAATTTCTGACAATCATTATGTGTTGTATTATAATCTAGACGATAAATATGTTTGTATTATATCGTGTACAGCATAATGACTTAATTTGACAGTAATGTCGCATGTATAGTCACACCATACGTAGAAATAGCAACTAGAGTACTCGTACTCACACACACACACACACACACACACACACACACACACACACACACACACACACACACACACACACACACACACACACACACACACACACACACACACACACACACACACACACCACAGCACACAGCCACACTGTTATCCATTCACGTGCACCATTGAAACCGATGAAACAGTCCATTTTCCATATGAATTTTTACACGACAAGCGATGACACAACACATATGGATACGCATCACTGAACCGATGACAGTCTGGAATTTTACTGTAGAACCGATGACATGACAGAGACCTGTGAACTGATGACACCACCCTCTAATGCAAAAGCATGTAATTTGGGACTATCTGCAAAGTCTGGAACCGATGACGTCATCGGTTGGGTGTGTGTCATCGGTTGTACAGTAAATTTTCATTCATATATCATCGGTTTATATGCGTGCACGAGTACACACACACACACACACACACACACACACACACACACACACACACACACACACACACACACACACACACACACACAAACATACACACACAAACATACACACATACACACGTACATAATACGAATAGAATGTGAGTACATATGTAACAAACATACGTCAAAAGAAGCACCAGTACTTGTACATACAATTATACTGCTGAAATGTCATAATGTAGGATATATTTATTTGTCCGTTATTTAGTAAAATAAAGTGAAGAAAATATAAACTGAGCTATCAATGTTTCCTCTGTTTTGTGTTCTTATGTTCACATTTAGGATTACAACGATTTGTACTCAAGAAATCTATGGATCATTTAAAATATGTTATATCATTATAAACACATAAACTCAGTTTATCAACTGATAAACTAAGTTTATTTTCTGGAAAACTCTGTTTATCTCAGATAAACTCTGTTTTTCTTGAGAAAAAACAGTTTTTCAAGAAGAATTATGTTTTTCTGTTGAAAAGCAGAGTTTGTGGAGAAAAACTGTTTTTCTCTAGAAAAACAGAGTTTATCAATTGATAAACACAATTTTTCAGATAAACTCAGTTTATCGGAGAAAAAAAGAGTTTATCAGAAAAGCAGAGTTATTCAAACCTTTTCAGTAGTGGGTACTATACAGGGTGGCCCAGAAAGAATGCTACGAGTATGATCGCTAATTTCTTCATCATTATCGGCAAGATGTCATTAATTTTCATTTCGTTGGTTAGAACATTTTTTTCCAATAAAATGGTACCAAGATCATTGATTTTGAGTAAGGCATTTTGATTCTAGGGCCATTTTTCGGAGGCAATGTAATTTCCCAAATTTGCCAATTTTCAACAGCGGCGGTCATCGGAACGCCGAGATATTCTGGCGTCTCAGATTACCATACCGGACAAACCGCGATGACAATGGAGACATAGCTCGCATCGTCTTCCTTATGAAAGCGAGGGCATTCCAGAAAAACGCCTTACTCAAAATCAATGATCTTGGTATCATGTTATTGGAAAAAGAATGTTCTAACCAACGAAATAAAAATTAATGACATTTTGCCGATAATGATGAAGAAATTAGAGATCATACTCGTAGCATTCTTTCTGGGCCACCCTGTATAATAGACCAGTACGCAGAGCGGAATATCTGTAAACCCGCTCTGAGTATATGGCAGGTGAGTGTTAGTCTCGGGTACCTGTATTGGTGGGCGTAGCCCTTGAATTTGTGCATCCAAAGCGGAAATTTTTCTGTCCGTTCAATCAAAGTAATTTGCAGACCCAAGCAAGAAGAAGATGATGGCGATAATTAAAAAGAAGGTGGTGAAAAGGTAAAGTTGCAGAAGAAAGAAATAGAAAAAGGATGGGAAAGGAGATTAAAAATACAAACAGAAAAGGGAAAAGGAAAAGGAGAAGGAAAATAAAAAAGGGGGAGGACAGAAAGAGAAAAAAGCAAGGAAGAAGAATTACATTAAGAATAATGATAATAATTAAACACAATAAAACAAAGTTTGTTTGTTTGTTTTATTTCCGTCATAGTCCCCGGGTAGTTTTGCATATGAATATGTGACCACAACACCTGGTTTTCACCATTCTCTTTTCGATGAAGTGCGTGGGTTCTTTTACGTGCTGAGGTGTTTCTGTCTCAACGCAGGACCTCCGGCTATATGTCCTATCCGAGGGACGAGGTAATGGAGGTAAAGTGCCTTACCCAAGGACACAACCCGGCGTGGATTCGAACCTCGGACCTCTAGGTCGAGAAACCGAGTCTTATCCACTGAGCCATGACACCTCCCCTAAAGGTCTCGAGATTACATAAACTGAATAGGAAAGGGTTTCTATATTTAAATATTAACATGACTGCAACATGAACCATAGAAGTTAAAATTCATTCAATTGGCTAGTGATCGTTTAAATAAGGTAAGTGATTTGCAGTTACGAATGGGTGTGGGAAGGCTATTGTGTAGCTTTGCCCCTCTGTAGAAAAATGTGCGTTTGCAACTGTTTGTACGAGGTTTGGGAAGAGAAAGATCATGGTGTCGTAGCTGGTAAGGTCTATGGGAATAAAAAAATATTTTCTTGCAAATAACTGGGTGTCAAATTATTGAGAACTTTAAACATCATAACTTGAACATGAACTGTCTGGCGAGATTTCAAAGTTTGCCATTTCAAAATTTCATGCATTGAAGCAACAGAAAAGCGTGATTGAGGCTTAATTTTCAAAATAATTCTTCCTGCTCTGTTTTGAGTTTCTGCCATTGATTTACAAGTTGTTCAGATGAGTATTGCCATATAATGTCTGCATAATCTAGATGAGGCAAAACGACTGTTTGGTATATCAAATTTAAGTGTTTTCTAATTATGAAATTTAACTATATATTCTTTCACATATCAGTCCATTCGCAATTTAACCGAAACAGACCCCAGAAGAACAAAACAGTACAAAAAGGAATAGAAGAAGGAGAAGAAGGAGAAGAAGAACAAGAGAGAGGAGGGCGGATGAGGAGACGAGGGGGAGGAGGGAGGAGGAGGAGAAGGAAGAGGAAGAGGAGAAGGAAGAGGAGAAGGAAGAGGAGGATGAGGAGAAGGAAGAGGATGAAGAAAAGGAAGAGTTGAAAGAGGAGAAGAAGGAGGAGGAGAAGAAGGAGGAGGAGGAGGGAGAAGGAGAAGGAAGAGGAGGAAGAGAAGAAGGAGGAGAAGAAGGAGGAGGAGGAGGAGGAGGACGAGAATAAGAAGAAGAAGAATAGGAGTGTCTTGTTATCTTTCTTCTCGTCTTCTTCTTTTTCTTCTACTAATTCTTTTTGTTTCCTCTACCGTAATCTGCCCATAACGTTGTGTGACGAACATTAATAGTGAAAAAAATCCTTTAATTTGATTGAAAATTTATGTTCTGTATTGGTTATAATTTAAATTAAGTAGAGAGATATGTTAGTTATAAAAATAAGAGTGGTTTTAACGAATATCATTGGAATAAATCCCATTCTGTTAGTACAAGTTTGATGTTGTTTGGCAGATGTAATGACCTCATACAGGTAACGTTTCGCGTTACATTGTTTACGTGGCGTTAAAGGCCCACTGTCAAGGGTCAACTCAATCACCGAGGGGATGTGAACTAGTCTTAGAATACAGGTAAATAGTCACGAATACGGACTGTTTGCCGTGCCATACTGTACATACTGCGGAAGGAAAACATAAATGTTGCATTTTACCACACCACCATGGCTATTTCTGTTGCATTATGGGTATCATTAGTGTCCCATTTTTATAATTTAAGTCAAAAGAGTGCATTGTTATATTCCCTCATGACAGTAGGCCTTTAAGGGGAAACTAGCAATAATAATTTGAAGTTCATATACAACTCTGATTTATAAACTGGTAACGGTTAAAGCCACTGGCTACCATTTACCATAATTAAACAAATGTGAGTTTCATGATCCTCCATGCTCCAAGTGTCTTTGATAAGGTCTAAAAATGAAGTCCTGAAAAAATTGCATTTTAAAATGATTATTTAGTGCTTTAAAGATTGTGTCAGGGATGTGCAAGTCCATTACTTCCCTTCATTATCAATACCAAACGGTAGTTTAGTGCTTACAAATGGTGTGTTGAAAGTTTGAGATCCATACGTCATGAATTTGTTGTTTTATGAGAAAAACTAATAACGACATGTTACCAGAATCTTGTTCTTTCCGT
>JZLH01S0141435.1:0-13121 GCA_001188425.1 Eucidaris tribuloides | reverse complement strand
ATTTCTTCAGTCTCAACACAGATTTGTCTGCTGGACATGGCGACGACAGACAAGCCTGGTGGAGAAACAATCAACAACATTAACGGAAACATTACTTTATTAAATGTGTTCATATATCAGGCATCGGCCCATATTTTTCAGAAGAGATGGAGATGAGTTGTTTAGATGGGCTTGAGAAGCCAGAATTAGAAAGGAGAAAGGGGACGAAAAAAGATGGATGGAATGGAAGACGGAAAATAGGAAGAGTTATCTAAGTTACATGACTGGACATGAAAAGTGGATAGCCATCCCGTAATTTCGGAGGTTGCCAAGCATGTGATACAAATTAACAATGATCTCCAACTCAAAGATATATACAAAATGATAATTGTTTACTTAGTATTTCACACGATCGTTTCTTAGACCAGTTGACGTACTCCGGATATAAACGCCATCGATTCGATATCATACTTTGTATGAGTTCTGAGCGGCTTTCATCTCCGTCCGGCTTCACCGTTGGGCAATGTGGTGAAGATGGTGACGTATTTAGATCTAAGCCTAGATAACACAAATTGATGTCAAAGGAAATGCTTTTAAACAATCAGTCAATTAATCTCTGCTGAAATAAATAAATTCCTCTAAACTGAGAGTTTAAAGGCATGGATCTCAGTTGAACATCCCCGCAGACAGAAAAAGATAACCCATCTCTAGGCTATTGATAAGGTATGAGTGTTAAAATCTGGGGGTCAGTAATTTCTAGAATTGAGAAATGCCGCAGAAAAACAATGCCGTTTATGTATGTTCTATGGTATATAGGATTTTTTCTCGCGGACAGTAAAAATATTCAAATCAGAGTCTAGCGGTCACTATTATTCCACTAAAACTGAGTTTCCAGCTCCATATATTTTGCTAAAGGTTCCCAGATGGCATTTTCTTCTTAATGCCTTGTATTTACACAATTTAATTTTTAGGCCTGCCAAAAGAGATGCCTGCCTTTAAAGCACAAGTTTGTTTTGGCGATATTTTTTCATTGAAGCTTTTATTGCCAAAGGTCATGATCACACGAATAACAGATTTTCTGAATGTCTTCTTTTTCAAAATTAATTGACTAAATATTCGGCGGGGGGGGGACCCGAGATTTAGACTACATTTACGGCTAAATCGGCCTAGATTACGGTATATGCATTCAAAGTATTAAATGTTAGTGAGATGATGAAACACTGGAAATGCCTCAACCAAATAAGTACAAATATTATACCAACTATTACACGCAGTCTGAAGTGGATCATCCCAGCTGCGAAGATTTTTGTCTCTAATTTGTTACTAAAGAAGAAATCAAGCATAAAAAATAGTTTTTATCTATCGGAGCACGATAAAAATAGACTCATAGAAACACTACAGCAGCGGTGTTGTATGATACAAGGATATGAACATTAATTATTTTGAAATGAGTTTAACGTTTGACTACAAGATTTTCAACGAGGCTTACTTCATTCTAGAGTAGTTTTCAGCCAAGTGAGGGACTTGCCTCCAATCACCTTTAATAAGGTGTTAAGGTTATCTGAAATATACTCAGCAGATAAAGATCAGAGTCTGTCTTATCCACAATGATACATTATACATTATGAATACAATCTTGGGGGGGGGGGGCGGGGAGTAAACAAAGTAAAAAACGCCCATTACCTTGCAAACAATGCAAACATTAACACTTTAACTGCCACTTGCTTCATAGTACAGCACATTCATAGAAAGCAGACAAAACCACACGTTATAAGAGTATGAATAGGTATCTTGATCGGCTGCTCACTAATAAATCAACAACCTTTGAATGCATACCCATAGCAAAAGTACGATTTATTGCCCGTTTACCTATTTCCAAGTCGATATTTGATCTGCATGATTAAATGTACATAAACACAATTAATGGTGAGATTCGTACGAACACAACAGTTATAGCATATAGTAAATGATACAGTCTCATATTAAGTTACTGGGGTGGCGGGGTGGTATAATTGTTTTATTTCCATGGCTTCGCAGGCTTTGACACATGATATTTGACAAAATTTCATGAAAGTCATGCAAAATTAATCAACCTCGGCACACGAATAGTATGTTTTCTCTACGAGTGATAATAGTGAATGAAATGTCATTCTTACTAAAGAATTATACAAAACACATCATCTTCTTTTCATCAGTCGCTGTCAACGTAATAATTATTTGCATTAACTCTTAACTGCAGAGGATTTACAACCTCTATGGACTTTATGTGTATTATTTGGTGCATATCTGCCAGTTGTACCTGCAACAATGCAAAGATTAACACTAACTGCACACTTGTTTCATAGATACCAGCCACATTCAATAGAGCGACAAAACACAACGTTATAACGAGTATGAATAGGTATTCTTGCATCGTGTCACTAATTAAATCAACAACCTTTGAATGCATACCCAATCAAAGAAGTACGCTTTTATTGCCCTGTATTCCTATTTCCAAGTCGATATTTTGAATCTGATGATTACATTACATAAACAAATTTAATAGGTGAGATTCGTCGAAACACACAGTTATTAGCATATATAAATGATAGAAGTTCTCAGTATATAGTACTGGCAGGTGGGGGGGGTATATTGTTTTTATTTCCATGCTTTCGAGGCCTTTGAAATGAGTATTTGACAAATTCATGAAAGTCATGCAAATTAATCAACCTCGACAGAATAGTATTTTCTCGACCGTGATAAGTGAAATGAATTGTCATTCTTACTAAAGAAATTATCAAACACAATCATCTCTTTTCATTCAGGTCGCTGTCAACGCGAATAATTATTGCATTACTTCTTACATGCCAGAGGATTTCAACTCTATGGACTTTATGTGTATTAATTTGGTTGCAATCTGCGGCTTTCGGCATTGAAGAGAATCCAACGGCTACCAAAAGAGACCCCAGAGTGCGTTCAACTCTCACAAATCGACACCCTTTCTCAAGCGTCCGCTAGAGCTCGAGGCTGGACAGATAAACTGGATTTTTATATTGATAATGATGATGATGATAATGATGATGATAATGATAATAATAATAATAATAATAATATAATAATAATAATAATAATAATAATAATATATAAATAATAATATAATGAATAATTAATAATAATAATAAATAGAATAATAATGTAATGATAATAATAATAATAATATGAATAATAATAATATATAATTAATTAATAATAATATATAATAATATAATAAAATAATAATTAAATAGTAATTAATAATGCTAATGATATATAATAATAATATATAATAATAATAATAATAATAAATAATAGATAATAATAATAGTAATAATAATAATATATAATTAAATATAATAATAGATAATATAATAATAATAATATAAATAACAACAATTATGTTAAGACCGATACACGAAAATAGATTAACGATGCAACGGTTGCCAGAAAATGTATGTTTAAACAAGATTGTGCTTATCAAATTGTTACATTTTAATTTCAGTGACCAGTAATTTCAAGAAAGGTGGGTCTTCTTTTTCCTCCTGATTCATTAGAACAAAATCAAGCATTGGCCCTATCATGCAGAGAACACATGAAAAACAAATTACATGGTAAGAATAAAAAGGAGCTACAGGACGTGTGCTTTCAAGATGAAAAAATAGAAGACACAGGCTACAATATATGTAATTGATTGTAAGTGGTGAGCTTTATTAAATTTCCTTACTTCAAAATACAGCTGCCCGTCTTGTATACTGCAAAATCTTAGCACACACGCACGTACGTACGCACACAGGGAGACACACAGGGAGACACACAGGGAGACACACACAGACAGACAGACACACGCATACCTACATACATGCACTGATGGACACAGACACACACAGACACACACACACTCACTCACACATACACACAAATATACATACACATGCACATGCACTAAATATCCACACAAACACACGCGAACACAAATACACGCATACATACAGGTACATATATTAAAAGCATTTTTTTCTTCGAATAATTCCTGTTGTATAATAACAGTAAAGGCATTGGCATTTAAAGTACTATAGCGAAATTGCCATTACTAAAACGTTTATCGTTTCTTTTGCATGTAGCTGGAATTCTCAAGTCACTCAAAGAGTCATTTGTTTGATTGTCGATATTTATTATGGAGTTGATTGTTGTACTTAGCAGGACAAAAATACATAAGTCACACTTTGGGTTTAAGACATGGAATTGGTTCATAAATGAAATGCAAATGCATACTGATTTTTATTTTTCTTCTTATATGTCAAACTGGTTTAAAATCCTCACAAATGTGCTTGGTTTAGTGTTTGTCTTGCGTCCTGGGAGCTGACGAATGAAATTGTCATTCTTCAGTCATTCTTCAGACTCAATGGTGATAAATCATTCATAATATTACTGGTGTTCAACGGTTTACCGACACGCGCCATAGACCTATTATGCTCCTTTTTTTATTTATTGTGCAATTCCACAGGTTGGTGGACACACCAAGCACTTCATAAATTAGCTTTATCTCAACTCATGTTAAATTATTTTGTATTGGTGTGATTGGCTATGATTTATGGAGAAACGACAGGGGTCATCATTTCTAGCAAAATTTTGCTTCTGTAACACTGCCTTCTAGAAGAATCGACAACCATACACAATATACCACATGTGGGACTAGGCTACACATATTGTGAATAAATCTAATTTTTGTGAAAAATTATCACCTTTTCTCCATTTTTCCATGAAATAGTATAAAGCATTTAATTCTGAAATGGTAAATGCATTGCTTTTTCAATAAAAGTCTATTTACATGAAGATAACCCAGAAAATATGTCTTCGGACACTGGTAACCGCCCGAGTTCTCGGGCGGTCAAATTCACGGGGTTGCGCCATGAGCGGCTTGGTGCATATAGTCGGCAACGGGTAAAATCGGCGACCAAACAAATCTAATAAAAAGAGGCCAGAAGCTAGACTAGGTTCACCCTGACGTCAAGTTGGTTTTAATAAAAGCACAACAAATGAAGAAAAATATTGATGACAATTTTAGTTCTAAAGTTTTACATTTGTGACGTCACATGCGAGAAGCTCCCCAATTATCATGTAATATAAATTCCATAATGTGTCATTTTCTCAAAAAATTTAAAATGATGTTACCTGTGCATTCAATATATAATGAGTAACATTATTACATAGATGATTCTATAAAAAAAATCAGTTACCATGAACCAATAAAAAGTGGCAATTTATTGAATTAAAGGGAGAAGGTACCGGCAACTAACAGGCATAAGTTAAGAAATAAAAAGGCACTGAGAGTATTGGGAGAATTATGGTACATGGTGATAAAGACAGCCTAAATAAGAGCTACTGTGTAACACTCACATTCAGCAAGGCCCTAACAATTAGTTAATTTGTGTTTATTTTATGTCTTTGCAAGCCTTGTCTTAAGATAAACTTGCAGAAACAGTCATAGGGGGGAGGAGCTTATCGATTCAAACAGTGCATACATTACTACGGCGTGACTAACACACGTCGGGTGGCATGCATCTGTCATGCTTGGTCGGTTTCAACAATGTGTACATGCGATCTGATTGGTTGGCAAGAACTCAAATGTTTTCTTAACTTATGCCTGTTAGTTGCCGGTGCCTTCTCCCTTTAATATTACATGACACATAGAGAGCTGCTCGTTTGTGACGTCACAAAATTAAATCGTTGAAAATTCATAATTCACTTATTCTCTGGTGGATTTTCGCCAAACTTTCATTAATATGTTTCTCCCATTCTTCTGCTTTTTTAAAACCAACTTGACGCCAGGGTGGACCTTGCCTTTAAGCTCATTCTGGTGGTATCCTGGAGAGGCCCGTGTAGTGCCAATGGTGATGTCCAAGGTGATGTTTCGCATATTTACAACTGCATCATGCTGGGTGCAAGTGCATTCTATAATCTATCTTACAGGGTCCGTAGAGTGAATGATGTTGGGCATGACCGCCTCCCTAGACCTCTGGGTATTTATTATTGAAACTGTATGTTGAGGTGAGCTGTTCCATATTCGGATTGCCCGTGGGTAAAAACATTACCGGTACAGTTAACATGCAATCTTGGTTGATGATAGGTACGTTCCTGTATTCGGAGATGTTGATATCAAGTCCCTGGTTCGAATCTTGCCGGAACCAAATCTTTGATCATCTTTTTCTCCTCTTTCTCCTCTTTTTGTATTAATAAAATAGATTGGGAATGAGGTATTCCGTCAGGCGAAACTTAAAAAATCCTATCTTTGTTCCCCCAAAATATTACCACCCAATTAGTCTATGTTCAATACATAACCTACCTGTCTATCTATCTCGAACTATCTCTTCCCCACTCTCCCTCTCCCTTTCTTCATTAGGCTGTATATATATATAATATATATATAAAACGGAAGTCCACGTGTGGGTACGATTAGGATAACATCAGAAAAACACGAAACATTTGTGCATTTAAAGTCCCAAACGTTTGCTTATTCGATCCAAATTTTCGAAGCAGCTTCGCTTCTTCTTCAGGATAACAGGAATAATATGAACGGATGCGACTCAATGATATTATCAGCGCACAGATTGCGCGTAATCATAATAGATACAATAATACACCAACACGCAATGACTAGCGCACGGTGCGTGCGCGTACTAAGAAATGATTAATGAGGTAACGTTAATTTTGCTCTAATTTACTGCTGTGAGATGATAAAATCATTATCTACATGCCAAAATACATAGATCAACTATTGCAGTCATATTTGCATTATTATACATCACCATTCATTTTTTATTTACTTGACAACGTAAATGCTATGATTTATAATCGCTTTGATTGCGAAATGAACGTTATAACTTATTATTATGGTTCTTCTATTTTCTCAATATAAATTGATTCTTCACTATTGTATAAACAACTTAATGGAAATATATTAAATATAAAATATAAACAAAAAGATATACAATACAACATAGGACACAAATGACAGTATGCAATTTACAACACTTATGTCAGTTTTTCAACTTTTCTTATTAATGCACGTATAATAGATTTCATTTTGCTAAACAAAATAAAACAATGTTAATAGAAAATTATGTGAAAGTTTGATGATTTATTGAATCTTATTGCTTTCTTCTTCGGATATGACGAAATGATAATGCAATTCTTTAATTGCCAATGAAAGGTAATATTTAAAGTATTATCTACACATTATTATACAATTGTATTAACATTATTTACATTTCGTCTTAAATCACGTTATTGTAAGTAAGTTACAATGTAATAATAATAACGAAGTATAATTTCAATTTTTCTTTTCTTCTCTTCTTCTTCTTTTCTTCTTCTTCTTCTCTTCTTCTTCTTTCTTCTTTTTCCTCTCCTTTTCCTTTTTCTCTGTTCCTCTTCACTACTAATTCTTGACTCTGCATATTATTATCGTTCTGTAATTATTAAGTATTGATGCATGATGATGATGCTTATTATTCTTATTATGTATTATTCTTATTGTGATAGGTAGCTAGTTGATAAAGTGTGATTAGCTTCGATTGGCTCTTCATTATCATCATCATTACCACTAGTGATTTAGATAGTGTGAATCAATTACGAAGAAGTATGTACTAGCCTAGTGAATTAGTATACATATACTAGACACGGTGTAGGGGTATATTGTTGTGACACCATTCTCCATCTATTGCAATAGATTGCAGAATGGAACTACCAATTCATTCGATCAGGATCGATTGATCCCGCTGAGTCACCGGTTGCTGTATCAGTACCGTTCGTTGTGAGATGAGTGTCTGCCGCCGAGTTGTGGAACGGATATTATCTTCAACCACTGAAAGATCCTTGTTTAGGCCTTTTCGTGTTGAATGCTTCTGTGGCCATAATCCTGATGTGCACTGCTGTGTGCGTTCAAACCATGTGCCTTCGGTACGATGTAGCAGCATAAGAACTATCTCACTGGTCGACATTCCCTCAGAACAGAGCCCAACGACAGCCGAAAGCCTAAACCTGAACGAAGATGACTTCTCGCTTCAAAAAAAAGTGAAGCGCTTCGCGAACTTCTACTTTTTTCCGGGGAAGCGGCGCTCGCACTCCTCAGAACGGCTACAGGATATGTTGCGCCACATTAGATACGCGTGTGTGTGAAGTTCTTTCGTCTCTCTCTATCTTGTTTTTGTGCTCCTCAATATAACTCTCGTGGTACCACCTAGTAATCATTTATTGACTCACGGCTTTACTTTGCATTGAGTGCTATAACCACAGGTGCTGCGCGCGTATTCTAGCATATTCGTCCTGCTTCCATAACCAGACTCTACGTTGTCGTGATCTTCGCTGCCCACTATACATCTCTGAACTAGACCGTCTTATTCCGACTTAAAATGTCGGAGGTTAGACGCATAAGTCATTAGTGAGAAATTAATGCACTAATTTTTCCTAGTTCGTATTATATACAACTCAGAATCACCCAATTTTATCTGAAAAGTCGAAGACAGATTCTCCGTTAGCAGTCTCACAGAGTTAATTATTTTCTATACAAGGCTGAGATGTCATTGAGACATTTCGCTAGATTCTAGAACGGGACCTCAGACGCCTCGACTAAGAGGCATAAGCGGTATCTGTCATACTTTTAGATGACAGATCGTTTTAAGATGTTTAATCGGATTTTTGTCTCGATCGCTTTGGCCGGAAGTATCAGATGGTTAAGTCGGTGATTGTCACTGAATGTGTATCAATCCTGGAAAGGCCAGAGATCGTATACATGAATATATGTGCGCACATAAACTCATATAAGGATGCTCTTATGGTCATAGCTTGAGAAAATTAATTTACGCTCTCGATTATGAACAGTCTGTTGGAATAATATTGGTATATATTCACATTGAAATATGACGGTTATCTATTATTCAGCATGGCTATAAGTGTACACATATACTTTGATTGGCTATTTTCTATAGTGGATTATAGTCTGCAAATTATTTAATAATGGGGATTGAGTCGTCTATCAATGTGTAGTTAAGGGCATGTAAGAGTTTACTTCCAATATTAATACTTGTGCAAATACTTGTATTAGTTGTTTTATTTTTTTATAAGTACCACTTCTGTTATGGCTAAATAATGTATTGAATGAATAAGATGAATATTGAATTGACCTCAAATTGACTATTACATAATAATAATTTATATAAGACATTAATATATTGGAACTTGAGGTCATGATCTATCATCTTTTCATATACTTTATCATTTGGACGATACACATCTGGCATTGAAAATTATGTATCAGATAATATGGCATGCTTTTAGGGAATTAGTAAGTGTCAGATAGGTAGACTTAGATAATATGTTGGTTTGACATAAAGGACTTTGTATGATTGTGTGGAAGAAGAAAAAGAAAGGTGAAAGGAAGTGAGACATGCACACTGAGGTCATCAGTTGTTCCTTATACAGCATGGAATAGATTAGAATTATGTCATCAAAGGCGCGATAATGAACACATAGTATAAGTATAGTGGTATAGTTATGATATGTGTCAAATTGTGCAACTCTGTGCTGAAGTATTATATTGTGTATACTTCATGTTGATATATCTAATTATTGATGGTAGTGTATTACCATTGTAACCTATGAGTATGTCGTGCAGTATTTTTATATGTGACTAGAATGTACTTCTCAGTAGAGCGTGTTATATGGAAGTCGTTTATTGTAATTGTTGATATCATAACAATGTGCTCGTTGGTGATATCAATGTTCAAATTGATAGTATATATTATTTAGTTAGTCGTTAAATTACCTTTTTATATTGAAATTATAAGTTTTTCTAGTTTCTGCGATTATAAGGAATCTAGACACATATTTGATGATGTGAATTATCTGTGTCGTATCTCATAGTACGTAAGTAATGAGTACTTAATTAACTTTCCTCTGTGGAATGTTTCTGTAATTATCCTTTTATTATTTTATTGATTTTATTGTTAGCGCATATTGAAATATTTATTTACATTCACTGTTGCAATTCATAAATAATAGTTGAATAATATGCATTCAATATAATGACTTGGTTTGTACTCAATTGCCAAAATCTTTTAGTGAAATACATTATTGATATGTCATATGTTGTGATATATGTTACTAGTACTATTGTGATTGATGTGTGGTATACTTCTGTTTATATTTTTATTTGTTAAATTCACTCTTTGACGTTTGAGTTTAATAGTTAATTGTTATATTTTGTTCCCTTGTATTTGTTTTCGATCACCTTTAGCATTAGGTGGA
The DNA here is from genome assembly GCA_001188425.1 of Eucidaris tribuloides. Taxonomy (NCBI): domain Eukaryota; kingdom Metazoa; phylum Echinodermata; class Echinoidea; order Cidaroida; family Cidaridae; genus Eucidaris; species Eucidaris tribuloides. The sequence continues at coordinate 2,825 of JZLH01S0141435.1, read as the reverse complement.
TATAGATAGATCAATAATTTGCTATATTTATTGTGTATGCAGAAAATCTTTGTGAAAACATTATACTGAATTTACAGTTTATAATATTTTTTAATCAAAGTCATTTTCGATTGGATGTGTTCTCGCTAGGCGAATTTTCTAATTGCGTACATCTTTTTCTATTCAGACAGTGTTACTCGGTTTTGTGTCGCAAGGGTGTAGATAAAATATATGATGATGTTGTATTGATGTTATTCTACTCATATAGCAATGGAATTAGTTATTTGTGTTAATCAATATTAGCATTTCTCATTGTGTGCTAAATTCTTTTAGTGTGTCACTTGTAGTATGTGCCAATGTTAATATTATTTTTGTATTTATTTCATTTCTCATGGTTATGGATAAGATTATTAGTGAGCTAATACTTTTTCTGTTTATTCATACTAAATTGATCCATGACTTTATTCACGTACGTCGTGCATGATCAACGGTTGACGCTTCGTCGCTTGCGTTGGCGTTATTTTTTTTGAATAATATCTCTATTATGATTACAGCTGGGCTGATTAGTTGCTATAGTTGGGACTAAAATTTTATTACTCTTATATTTGGAGATCTTGACTTCAGTCTGTACTCCATGTGTTGTTTCGTAGCTAGTGAGTGTGTTTTTCGTTCCTCTGTCTTATGTGGTGACGCGCGTTGGAAAGAGGTTGTATAACGCTGTGAAGGCTGACTGTCGAAGATCTTTGTAGATCGATATAAGTGACAGATAGGAAGACTATACCTGCTTATCGATACATTTGATTTTGCTGCTTGCGTGTTGTTGTCTCTTAGTTTAATTTGACTGATGTGTTTGTGTGTTTGGGATGTATGCATTGATTTATCTCTTCATTCCAATATGGGGATAAAATACCATATAACATATTCAAGTGAGATGAGGGACCCGGTGTAAACGCATTACGTTATTTATAATAGCTCTCACTGGGCTTTCGATGATAGATGCCAAGAATAAGAAACCCTATTAAACCAGGAGCGCACATAAGGTAGTGTTTAGGTGGGCTGTTGTCGTTGTGTTGTGTGGTGTGTGTGTGTGCTTGTGTGTGCTTGATATCAGAAATGTTGTTCCCGTCGTGTGCAGTCTGCGTATGATTTTTCGTTTGTTGTCTTTGTTGATAAGCTGCTCCATGTGAGTCGTGGATAGCTTAATACCCAAGGGACTTCGCCCCATAAAGAATCTCTTAGTGCACCTTCAATTGTCGGTTTGCCCAGAAAGCATCTGTCGCGAACGTGCGCAACGACTGGCGGAATCTCTGACTTACCATATTCTACCACAGACAGCGTAAACTCTTGAACCAACTGAGAGACCGTGTTTCGAATCTTGACAGCCAACCATCCCACCTAGGACTTGAAGTTCATTATCGTCGCACCTTGATCATTGTCATTGCCGCCGTAAGTACAAGAATTAAACGGTCTAATTCAGGAGTCCCCACTTCTTCGCAAAAACTGGTGTATTAGTGCAATGTCATCTGAGGCTTTTGTCCTATCCGATCGTAGCCCACACCATCGTTAAACATCACCCCACCGCAAAAGTGGCAATATACGTTAACCCTATACAAACATGATCTCTCTAAACAAGTAGGAAGATACTTTAAATCTCGGCCTCTCTTTTGTCCTCGAGAAGTCTCGATTATAGATACAATTGTGTTTTATGACGTGAATCGTTCAATCGACGAATCAAAACTTCGTGAATTCTTTTTACGCAAAGACCACGGATGGAAGTGACAACGGTACGAGCAATGCAGGAATCAATGATACGCGCGCCAGCAAGTCGCAAACCTTACGTCCCTACGTTGAGATAAATCTCTGGTCAAAGAACGAGGTGCGACCCCACCGCAGGCAGGAACCCATATCTCGACATTGTCAATACATCTAATGTTGAACGCCATCTGCAAAGTTTCCTACGAAAATTTCGTGATCAGCAGGATGTCAAAACCTTGGACCGCAACAACGCAAGGCGATCAATGAATCTCCAGAAACACGAGAACTCATCATCAAACCAGCTGACAGGGCGGTTCTGTTGGTGATCAAACACAGAGATTACGTCATGACCGGCGCAACTCTCCGACGAGGAATACTACCAACCTCTCGGCCGCAATAGACCCATCTGTGAGCCGATTCCAGAACAGCGCTGTAAACTGTGTGCATGATTAAGTAGTGCTACAACTGTTTAACCATACGCTGGTGCCAGAAAACAACCCGAGGGTGAAGTGAATTTTATTATTGGTCCCTAAAATTATTAAGTTAACCTAAAATGTCGTGTAGTTAACTGATATGTGAGTTGTAGACGAAAATTGACACGCCAAGCAATTCTCAGCAAAGCTAAAGAGCTTAGATATCGTCCCCCCTGGTTAGACCAATCTATCCTTCAGCGTTAATCCCTGACTGAAAAAATGTAGTGTGTGTGTCGTTGTGTGCATGTATGTGTGTGTCTGTCTGTCTGTGTGTCTTTTTGTGTGTGTATGTGTGTGTTGTCCGATATTAAGAAGCTTAGCCGTGGGCGGTCGTATGCTGTGGTGTATGTGTGTATGATGCCTTTTGTTTTAATCATTCATGTTAATGAGTTTCATAAGTAAAAGGGAGATGGGTTTTTCTAAAGCTTACATGGTTATTTCCCCCTTCATGACGCCTGGGGTTTGTATTTTTTCCCTTTTCCATGCGTGATTTCTCTCTTTTCCTTTCCCTTATCCAAACCACGTGTGCTCGCCTTTTCCAACTTCCGATGAATCACGCAATACAGCATTTCTCTTTTGGGACATGCCGTGGGTTGCCGAACAGAATTGTTTTGATTT
>JZLH01S0141402.1:44821-59946 GCA_001188425.1 Eucidaris tribuloides | reverse complement strand
GCGGCCCCCCTTAAGAGTGGCGCCCAGCCGTACGTGCCCTCTGGCCCCCCCTAGATAGGCCACTGTGTGTGTGTGTGTGTGTGGGGGGGGGGGGCTGTTATAAAGCGCCATTTTCATTGCTCCAGAATAATAATAATAATATGATAATATATAATAATATACTAATAATAATAATAATAATAATAATAATAATGAATATAATATAATCAGAATCAGAATCGACATGAATAACAAAGAATAACAATAATAAAAAATACTTCTGATTGAAAGAATATCGCCTGCAACGCATGTGGCAAATGCCATTTTCAATGTAGGGGGACATCATATGCAGGAACCATATTTTTGCCAGGCCAAAATTTTTCGAACCTGCCAATTTGCCAGCCAAACAATTTCTGACAACGCACCCGGGGGGGGGGGGGGGGGAGGGGGGGGGGGGGGGGAAGTCGCGACCGAAAACATATTTTGGCCAGCCAAAAATCGAGACCTGCCAATGTTTGCCAGCCAAAACATTTCTGACAAGCGGGGGGGGAGTCCGACCAAAACGATATTTTGCAAGCCCAAAAATTTTTGTAACCTGGCCACATTTTCAGCAATCATGCAGTTTTTGGGCATGGCACATCGCAAATTTGTGGGGGGGAATTTGATTATTGTGTTCCCCCCGTCCCCATGGATTGCGCGCCCCTGCCTGCAACTTGGATGATTGTACATGTATATCCACCCCCCCCTCCGTTGGCGAGCTGGGAGACTGCATACCCCATCCTTCTGCTGGCACACCCTGATAGTAGAACCAATCACGCGAATTAATTATGCATTTCTTTTACATAGCAAATTTGATTTTTTTTGTTTTTTTACAAAACAACATTGTTAAAATTTACGAAAAGTTATTAGCCAATCAGGAGGGCTCAATTTTGATATTAGTGGCTGCTCTCCATTCCCCCAAAAAAATTGGCCTCCTGTAACAATGTTATTGGCAGCATGATCGTGATGGAGGCTGGTGGAGGGACGAAGAAAGGAAAGTGTTTATCTGCTCGCTTTGTCATTTAACTTGTCCAATAACAAAACACTACTATGGAGGGAAACCAACTTTGTGTAAAAGCAATTGTGTAAGTTAAACGGATGACATGGAAAACTAGTTCTTAGATTAGTAAGAAAATGAACCCGTCCACACAAATTTATCAGGTAACGGGCAGGCGAATACTAGCAAAGCTACTGCCCCGTAGCTCGGGGGCTGGGGAGGCTACGGCCGTAGCTTCGGGGCTGGGGGCTGGGGGCTTGGGGGCTGGGATGTGACTTCAGACCTACGGCGCTCGGCTGCGGGCGCGGATGTTACGTAGACAGTAGTCAAGGATTACTCGCAAAGATGACCAAAGAAGCGCCGTTTTGGAAATAAATTGACTTCAATCGTGAAATCATCAGAAAAGTCGATACCATTAATACAGCTAGTTGGCAACTGTCATCATAAAAATCACTGATGATGATAACAAAGTTTTCAATATAATTTATAAAGTAAAGTATAAACTAGAGCATTCGACTAGCCGCGCGAGTCGATGGTTATGCCTCGCAGCTGCACACTCCCATCCATTGATGTAATTTGAAAGCTTCAAGTTACCATGGTAGCTAAGACCAATTAGATGAATAGCATAATGATAAGGCGATGTGACCTTTGACAAGTTTACAGTAAAATCCAATTAAGCCCGCTCTCAAGTTATCCCGGTAACCGAGCGCCAAATCAGACATATTAAGCCGGGTGACTCTTTGACCTCTGACTTTCAACTCCAAAAGTCGAATCAAGTAAATTGGTCGCCTTATATAAGATACTTTTCCAACGTTAACAAATGCAAATTCGAAAAGTCAATACTCCAAGTTATGACAGTAATGAGCCCTATGGAGCCGCAAATAGACATATTTAAGGCCCGTGACGCTTTGACTTTGAGCTGCCAGAAATCTAATCAGTTTATGTGGTGGCTCATATATACTTACTTCACCCAAAATAACATAAAATCTGAAAACAGAAAAACGCGTTTCTCAAGTTATCAATGGTAAGAGACCAATCAGACATATTTTAGGCTCGGTGACCCTTTGACCTTTGACCTTTCGGCTCCAAAATCTAATCAGTTTTATTGGTGCCTATATAAATAACTTCACCCAAGTTTCAATACACAATCCGACAGGGCCCGCTCTCAGTTATCGCGGTAACTGAGCCCAAATCAGACATATTTAAGGCCCGGTGACCTTGACCTTTCAGCTCCAATCTAATGCAGTTCATTGGTGCTCATAGTACATACTTGGTCTAGTTACATCAAAATTCGATTCAGGGTTCTCAAAGTTATCGCGGCAACGAGCCCAAATTCAGACATACTTTAAGGCCCGGTGGACGGCTTTGACCTTTCAGCCCCAAAATCTATCAGTTCATTGTTGGCCTCATAATACATACTTCACCGCAAGTTACATTCACAATCCGACAAGCCACTCGTCAGTTATTGCGGTAACGAGCCAAATTCAGACATATTTAAGGCCCCGTGACCCTTTGACCTTTGACATTTCAGCTCCAATCTAATTAGTTCATTGGTGGCTCATGTACATACTTGGTCTAGTTACTATCAAAATCCGATTGGGGGTTTCTCAGTTATCGCGGTACTGAGCCAAATCAGAATATTTAAGGCCCCCGGTGACCTTTGTACTTTGAGCGGTTTTCAGCCGCCAAAATCTAATGCAGTTCATTGGTGCTCATTATACATACTTCATCGCAGGTACATCCAATCCACCAGCCAGCTCTGCAGTTATCGCTAGGTAACTGAGCGCGCAATATCAAGTACTATATTTAAGGCCGGTGACCTTTGACGGCTTTGAGCGCGTTAGCTGTCAAAATGCTGAATCAGTTCATCGGCTGGGCTGTGCATAGTAGCATAGGCTTGGTCCATAGTTAGGCATCAAAATCCGATGCAGGTCGGCGGGTTCTCAGTTATTCGGGCGGTAACGAGATCGGTATACGACGGAGCGGATCGGACGGACGGACGGACGGAACGGACACAGTACCGAAGAACTATGATGCGCATCGCAAATTCGGTTGCGGAGTCCCTGGCATATAAAAATCTCTGGGTGCCGCGAAATCTGGATTTGCTTTGGGCTTTGAGTTGTGGCGTGTGCATTCATGATGAATATTTACAGTTAGCGGGCGCCACGTCGCAATTATGCGAGATTCTCTCCATTTCAGAGAGTACTCTCCGAATACTCGAGACTTTTTCTGGGCTGGCTCGGGCATATTTCGGAGAATAGTGCTCCAATATTTTGGATGAGCTTTTTTTGTTTATTTACGCTTGGGCGCAGCAGGCTGATCATGTTATCTCGCAACTTAGGAATGTGATATCAGAATCCTTGAGGGATTTAACCCACATAGACCGTCTAGCTTTGAAAATTCACCGTGCTTATCTAGCAAAGTTTATGATTGTTGTTAACATTTTGGGGCAGGCAGTTGTCGATTGCAAAGTTGCCTGATGGTATAGCAGTTAGCAGCATAGTTTATAGAATATTGTCATTATCATATTATTCTCTTATAAATTATTAAATTAGATTGCTAATGTAAGATGCGCAGATCTATATTGTTGTACACCACCATGACCTCAGTGGGATTAGGTCTTGTAAAAAAAATACTCTGATATAGAAGATTTTCTTTGTGGGGCAGGGTTTTGATGACCGGGCCGCATTAAAAGTGCTTGCGGCGATATTGCAGAGGATTAATGCTCCTGACATTGAATGAAATCTCGCGATATTGGACGTGCAGCCCGTACGTTATTTACGTCAAAACTTTGTAGATTTTTGTATCATTTGGCAAAATTGTCATGTATTGAATAAAAGGAAGTAATTAACAACTTAAAAAAAAAAATATTATAGCAGATTATACGGGTATAAGCCAGGTGAGGTACGTAAAAAGGAAATTCTCTGGCGATGTGTCGGTCGTTCTGCAAACTACATCCTCTCGGGGCAGGCTATGAGTTAAGGAATAATTTTTGTTATAGCAAAAACGTGCTAATCAAAATGGCTTTATTGTATAGGCAAGTTGCCATTTTTGTATAGGCAGCTTATCGTACTTGAAGAAATGTCATATGTAAATGTATCGTTGTGATGTAACTGTTAGCGTAACATTATTATCTTCACTCTCCAGGCTGATAATATGACATAGCAGGCTAGCTGACCTGAGACAAACAATTTTAGAGCAGCGCGCTGTCACACTAGGGCTCGCACACTTAAACATTTTTCTTTTACTTGCAAGTGAAAATTTATGGCAACATTTTAGAATTTTACTTGCCGGCGGAAAAAAAAAACAATAAAATAATGAAAAATTATTTCTCATTAATTCTAAGCAGTTTAAGGCTTTTTATTGCAATAAAGTTTTAATGCTGAGATTTGTTGTACACTAATAATATAATACATTTCCAGTGATTGCGCTTATTAAAAGCTATGTTTCATTGCGCTTGGACTGGGTTATATGAACTGCAGTACGGGTAGGGGGAGACGGAAAATAGAAAATGAAACGACAAGAAAAGAAAGAGGATATAAAAAAAATAAACGAAGGAATAGAAAGCAGTATTAAGGAAGAGATAAATAATAGTAAGTGAAGAAGGAAAAAAGAAAAGAAAAAAGAAAAGAAATACTAAAAGAATAAAAAAAGCAAGAAAACAAAAGGAAATAAAAGCAGGAGGAGGAAATAGGAGTATACAATGAAAAGAAAAAAGATATAAAGGGGCAATAAAACAACCAAAGTTAAAAAGGAAAGAATCAGATAAAATGGAAGGCAAAAATGATGGCTATAATAATTGACGTCCTAGCAATGGTAATTTGAAATAATAGCAATTTTGGAGTGTGAAGTTGGGCAGGGCATCTAGCTAAAAAACTTAGATTTAATTCGTGCACTAAGTCGAAATTGGTGATCCGCGTGAACCCGCTGCCGATCATTAAAGTTTAATAGAAGATGTTATGGCAGTTACATATTATCGTTAATAATTATCATTTCATTGGTGAAATAATGTTCCCTGCTTCACCTGAAAATTGTCTATTAAACATTAGTCTGAAATTTCGACGTGCGCGGTACGGCGTTTGTTGCGACGCGACGGAACGGTTGTGATTAGGGGCACCAGTGATGAGCTTGGACCTGCAGTTACTGTGTACCGAAATTTTGTTATCTTAAATCACCCCATTCGATGAGATATTGCTGGCATATTAACGTTTTTCTTTGTGACGGTCACAGTTATGACTGTGCACAAGTATTCTAAGCATGCGGCAAGGTAGTAAGCTGAACTCTATCTACGGATCAAAGGGCTATCGAGTATATGGAGCAATACGAGGTAGGTGTGCATCGGTTTTATATGCTAGATGAAAAGTTGTCTGTATTCTAATAACAGGGGGATCGCACGTCTTAATTTTAAACGTAGCGGCGTACGAGCTTCGTCCTGAGCGCCAACAATCCTATGTATGCAAGCATGGCATGATGGACTTTGACACTAGTAAGTTACTGTGTACGGCCAGATTTAGTGATGTTAGCTCGACTGCGCAGTCATGAGATATGCCCGAATACGATTTCTTTGTGACGTGCATAAGATGAGTCAGCAAGACTTTGGGCATAAAAGACAGATCTGAAATGCTATTACGCTGCATAGGTCTATGCAGAATAAGCAATAAAGTAGGGTGCAGCCCGTTTAATTCTAGAGAGTTATGAGTGATTTGAGAAATACGCACAAATTCACGTACGCGCGTCATGCAGCGGCAGCATATTACGGTTTTTAGGACTTGTAAGGCGATATTTTGGGTCCGCTGGTCGGGAGGTGTTCTAAATTGAATGTATGAATTTAAAAAATGCAAAACACAGAAAGAGAAATATGAAAAAATAAAGGAAAATTATGAAACTTATATGAATTATGCGCACCTCCCTCTCAGTCCACGGGGTGAAGTGCGTTAGAAAAATGGGGTTTATAGGGTTACGAGTACATAAATTTTCTAAAGCTCGGTCACTCCGCTCCCTCGCATAATTTTGCAAAGACAGTCTATTCTGCTTGATCGGTCTTTCCTTTGCATTTATAGTTAGGTCAATAAGTTTGGGTGGGGGAGGGCAGGGGAGGAACTAGCTTTTTGTTAAGGGAGGATTGACCCAAGGGTATTGATAATTTTTTCGGATTGGGGGAGGGGGGAGTGGACAAATGCCCATAGGTTTCGGCGTGCTCTGCGTGCCAAGTTCCAATACAAATTAAAAAAAATTATGCTTGTTTAATAGTATCTTTATGCTGAATTTGACGGTGTTTTCTAGTGCTTTTAAAACATGATGATGTTTTTCTATATAACATCACATTTTCACTTGCCAGCCCAAGGGTAGGGGGGTGGGGTTCAACCCCCTAACCCTCGTAGATCCAGCACTGGGGGCGCAATTTCATTGTTTGCCCCGGGCGCCATAATCCCTAGATACGCAGCTGCACAACACCAAAATCATGCCACATGGGGGGGCGGGGTTGGCGGCGGGCGCGTAATTATGTGATACCTATTGTGCACGTTGAGACCCCACATTTTCAGCCAAATTTCAGTTCCAGAGCATCCACAACCGTAAGAAGACAAGTAAAATTGTTGATTTTTTCCAGTTCCAGAGGACCCTCAAATTTGCATTTCGCTTTTTGATATTTTTGCTAGAGTTCGCTGCCGGTGCAGTTCTTGGATAGATTTTTGAGGTTTTGCTGAAGCTTAGCTCCAGTTCGGAGACCCCCAATTTCGCTCAAGCAGTTCCAGAGCCCCTGATTTCGACCTTAAGGTGCAGCACATTACGGTATCACATTGTAAGATGAGTGCCCCCCCCCCCCACCCCCCCCCCGGACACAACCACCACACACAACACACACACACACACACACACAGTCAACACACACACACACACACACAACACACACCACACACAGACACCCACACCACACACACACAGCTCACCACCACAACAATCACACACACACTCAAACACTACACACACAAGGACAGACAGACAGACAGACACAGACAAGACACACACCCACACACACCAACACCTACACACACGCACAGGACACCAGAACAGACTAACACACAGACCACACACACACACACAACACACACACACACACACAAACAACACACACACCACAACACACACCACACACACACACACTTAAAATGTGGGAGGGTATCATCATACCCGCAAGCCGGGGCCCGCAAGCCTTCAGAATACTACTGACACAAACGAGGTTGCGCTGCTATTGGCTTCTATTACCTTGCAACAACGATGGGCTGAAATCTAAAGCAAAAGTTTAATAAGCCAATCATGACAGTGTCAATTTAGGTTTGGGGATTTCCCATCCTTTGTAAAAAAAATCATTCTTTCTCTCGGCTCTCGTCGCGCCTTCGTGACGTCTCTCTCGACTTACAGTGCCTTTGCTCTCTCTATCGCTGGTTTTTCTATATTATGTACCATTTAAATTTAATTTTTTAAATTTATTAACTATATATTAGTATTAGTCTTAGAATATTAAAAAAGCTCAGTTTTTTTTTATTTCAAAATTCTTCAATACCTTATTAATTGCAAATGATCGATGAGGTGGTACCGCCTCGGAATGATAAAGATTTTAATTTCTAGTGCAGTGAATTACGACCAAAAGAAACTACGAAGTTTCTAGATTTGAAATAATTTTAATACAGGTTGTGGGCGGTTAGGTCTAATATTTATTAATTTTGATATATGAGTAGGTCATCTTCTGTCCCTGCGTTTTGAGTTGATTACTTTCGCTTCTTGTAAGTAGCTAGAACAATAACGTGTGGAACTCTGATTGTGAATGAAATAAATTTGTTGGGTTCAGCTTCTATACAAGCATAATTTCTGAGCTTGCATAGACGAAGGCTTCGACTCTGTATGGCGTCCGCTTGGGTCGTTTTTCAGTACTTCTCAGACGATCCTTGACAGGTATTTTACATGTATTACGGGGATAGCGCAACTGTAGATACATGTAATAACCTGTCGAGTTGTCTGAGAGTACTGAAAACGACACGGACTGCGCATCACACGAGCGTCCGAGCCGTCGGTCTCTAATTTCCCATGTCGCGTAAGTTTGTTCGTAGATCTAATTGTTGATGTGCGTGACTGTGCAGGGCGTCAGTGCAGTGGCAGTGTGTGATGTGCACAGTGCACTCAGTCAAGTCGTAGCTTGACTCTGTGTACGATTCTTTTTCAAGCCTCAAGGCCAAAAACTGTATTTCTGAATAGATCAGATCAGGGATGTAGTCGAAGCCGGATTTTGCCTGCCTTGGCCTTAGCCTCGGACCGAGTCATGCCACGTGTTTTATGGGAACAATATTTTTCCAGCGGCCTCGTGACTCTGAACGGTCGGCCTGGCCTCGACTAACGTTAGACTAGGGTAGGGAGGTTCACAAAAAAAATTCAACTCTCTTAGAAAATTATCTAAGTGCGTAATAATGAAGTTCAGTATTGCAATTATCATATCCAATAATAAAATATGCATAGTAGCCTAGCATAAATGTTCAGGAGTTTCCAGAGTCAGAGAAATGAGTGAAAGTCTCATGAGTCATGACGTTCAACATGTTCAATGTCAGTTTGGGAAATGTATAAAATCTGCAACGTTGCTGAATTCTGCAATGTTGCACCCATAGAACTATGGGGTATACAGTGCAAAAGATGCTGTATAGCCCCATATAGCACGGCAACCGTAGCCGGACAATCTCCCTTTGCCATGTTTACAATGCGGGACACCCTCGCCGCCAGTCGCCGGTTATCCACAACGCACGGCAGAAATTGTACCCGCATCTCATTGATACCAATGCTTGAATTACCACGCACGGGCACGCGCTCCCGTCAACCAAGCAAAAGTCGCCCGAAGGTTGTCCACCGAGATTTCACTGACAGGCGAATGTGTGGGTAAGTTGAAATTCAAATTTAAAACTCAAAATCAAACTTTTGAAAGGACTTTTTCATAGAAATGTAATAAATGATGGCTTTTGCACAGTAGACTACATAAATTTTTCATTTCACAAAATTCATGTCTTGCAGCAAACAGCGGTCCAAACCACCGCTACCGCGAGCGACGCGTTAAGGCGAAGGACTTCACTGCGGGTCGCTCCCAAGCGTGCAATGTTGCAGATTTCTGCAATGTTATTTTCCACTTGTTTTCCAGTTTAGACAACTACTTGAAATTTTTGGCAAGAAATTTGGTACTTAGAATTATTGATGTAAAAAAAAAATCAATCTGTATTTTTTCCTAGGATGGTGAAAATTTGTTGCCATGGTAACAGACAAAAATTGATATCTCGGTAATTAGGTAGGATTTTAAAATCACCATCGTAAATAATTAGATATTAGTCTAGATATTAGTCATTATCTTTTAGTGATCGTGAATTCTGTAATCTCATTGGTCAATCATCCACTGAATATTTCCGTATTCCGTGAATGAGATCATATTGTGCGCATGCGCTAAATCCACCCCTGAATATTTCCCGTATTCCGTGATGATGACGTCTTTATGCTGCGCGCTTGCACGTATTTCAATGCGGCGCGTGCACTTGATCTTGTTGTGCGCAGACTACATGCGCAAAATTGGTCCCTGAATATTTCGGTCGCCGCGCCGTGATGACGTAGGCCCCCTTAATTATCACAGCTAGTGCGCGCTAGCTACGCGTAGTTGACCACACGCATAATTATGCAGACAACAAACTTTATCGACGGCCGCCAATTTCAACTTTACTCACGGGAAGAAATAAACGCGGAAATGGTGAAATCCCTTTACCGATAAGTTACAGAATTCATGCAGATCTACACTTAAAAAGATAAAATCGTTACCCCCTTCTTGTTCTCACGAAATACGGGAAATATCTACGGTCTGGTGCCATATTCCATTCGGCCTCCGGCCTCATGGAATATGGCACCAGACCATAGATATTTGCCCGTATTTCGTGAACAAGCAGGGGGTAACTAATAATATTCTACTTGAATATTGCAAAATATTCATGTTCCACCTCTCCACGGCTTGCATTGAGACAGTAAACGCAACGTTGCAGAAATCTGCAACTGTAGCCTATGGGAATAATACATTACAGAAGTCATATAGTAGTTACCATGACAACGATACATACAATTTACAAATCACAGGGCTAAAAGTTAGATCTTCAGATGCTTTATTTGTTTATGCCAGAATGGTTTTGCATCATATTTTTATGGCTTGCTCTCGGACAATTTCATTAAAAAATTGGGCTAAAGTTGCAGAATTCTGCAATGGTATGATGCTACAGTTGCAGAAATCTGCAACGTTGCAGAATTCGTACATTTCCTGAACTGATATCCCCAGTTTTGTGTGTAGAAAATTGGCACCAACATAATGCCTAATTTGAAACTGTGAGCTCCAGTGCGCTCCAATGGCTTTGCTTCAAAAATAAAACTATGCATACCGCTTTCCAAAAATGCTTTTATTTTGCTAAGTCGTTTTACATCTGTTGTAAAATTATGAATTTTTCATGATTCAGGACCAATTGACTCGGTGACTTTGCAGTGACATCTTCAGCAGCACCATCTAGTGTTATGATCCTACCTAACTAGACTACATCCCTGGAATAGATAGATTTATATCCCTCTATGAATATTCATGAGCATTTTCTAAAGCGCAATTGGTTGATTAATGCTCATACGATCAAAAATAATTTCACTAAATAAAAAATCTCGCTCAAATGCTCTGTATATTTCTCACATATTTTTTTGTCGCAGCAACGGCGCTGCTACTTGTCGCTTATTGCCTATTACCATTTCAATACAAATGTGTGTCCATCAAAACATCAAAACAATACATTTTAGATTCATATCTTCTTTGTTATTATTATTATCAAGTTATTTTACATTCCATGTGTTTGATACATTCACGTTAACCCTTCGAATTATTAGCGCCGATTTTATGAAACGTAAATTGAAATGCGGAAAATTAACAGAAATTTGACTCGCATTGCGTACGGCTGCGGTTTACTGGGCCAGCCCGCACGCGACGTGTGCGGGCTGTGTATTGCATAGCAAATTCGTAAGTTGCGTACAATGTGACTGTTCTCTCCGTTTCGGAAGCAGACGGCGGTTATCTACGCATTTCAATTTGTTAACTCAACAGTCAACACCACTTCTGGAGTTCGCATAACATCATTGTTAAAGTTAAATAAGTCGGAGGAATATAAAACAAATATACCAAGCATTAAGTTCGAAAGGATAGTGAAATTATCTATCTTCGGATGGACTGGCAGTAATATATTTCCTCGGGGCTTCGCCCCTCGGAAAAATATTACTATGCCAGTCCCTCCTCAGATAGATAATTTCCACTATACTTTCTCACAGCTTGGTATATTTGTATACTATATGACATATTTTCAGCTTTAATGAATATATCCACATCATTTTATCAATATCAGTTAAGGCATGAACAGTTGGGTCAGAACAGTTTTGCTTCTGAAATAAAAAAATATAAAAACTTTTAGGTGCCAGATTTTTGGAACCCTTTCCCATGCCTTCAAACATGAATGAACATTTACCAAGAGGAGAATACAGACAGGTGTAAGGGGCAATATAGCATCTATTATTGCAATATATCAGATGGCTAGTACAGTTACGAAGATGTGATTGGTCCATAGCTCGTCACATGATACGCTTTGCTAGGATCGCAAAATGTTATATTTTCACAGCTCGTTATATTTTCCCAGCTGAATATATTTTTCGAACGTCTGCCGCCCTCGTACGGTTCAATAAGACCAACGCGTGTGTGTGTAGGCTATGGAGAAAGCTTTGTGCGATGCGAACCGCTGGAAATACATTTTCCCCTTAAAAATTGACATAATTGGTCAAACTGATATCTACCTTCCATATGGAAATAAAGAAAAAGTCACTGTCTTTCAGATTCACACAATTTTACGGACATGCAGGAATGATTTGGTATCATTTTTGTACCGTAAGTCCATGATTTTCGGCCATCGGCGTAACTTTCATCCAACACCGTGAGATGCGCGTGACGTCACTACGTGTCGTGCAATCGATAGTGCAATCGGTATCGTCTGCTAAAGTGAGCTCGGTGTCAATTTTCTTTCCTCAACACCAACACTGAACTTGAAATCACCCACTATAAGCGTAATCAAGGCCATCTAATATAACAGATATCAACTGGTACGGGGTGTAATGTAATAATCTTTGGACCGTCAGTGAGTTATATTTTCCCTCGTGATCATATTTTCCCTCAGCGCTGCGCGCTTCGGGAAAATATAATCCCTTGGGAAAATATAACTCCCCGACGGTCCAAAGAATGTTATATTACACCCTGTACCAGTCAATATCTGTATAATATTCCCCTTGCTTGTATGGGTGGCACAGTGCCTGCACATCGGCCGCACTGCGTGCAATTTAGTAATGGCTGCGAGCAATTACATCGTTGCAATGATGAAGATTGAAGTTGATCGTTGATGGGACAGTCACTATCAGAAACACTTTGGATGTAATATTTCCTAAGTGATGATGAGGGATTGAGCATTGAAGAAAGATAGCCTAAACACTAAACATTTGATTCAGATCGCCGACACGTGCAGAACGCAGAAAGTGAATCTAACTCACACTTAGGAGCGACCCGTAGTGAAGACCGGTGCCTTTACGATTGCTCGTGGTAGCAGTGGTTTGGACTGCTGTTTGCTGCAAGACATTCATGAGAAATTTGTGTGTCAATGTACAAGAGTTATAATTTATTACATTTCAATGGAAAATCCATTCAGAAGTTTGAATTTGAGTTTTGAATTTGAATTTCGACTTACC
Source organism: Eucidaris tribuloides (assembly GCA_001188425.1). Lineage (NCBI taxonomy): Eukaryota > Metazoa > Echinodermata > Echinoidea > Cidaroida > Cidaridae > Eucidaris > Eucidaris tribuloides. The sequence continues at coordinate 47,111 of JZLH01S0141402.1, read as the reverse complement.
AATACATTCGGTTTTGGTGGACAACCCTCGGGCATCTTTTTGCTTGGTTGACAGGCGCACGTGACGTGCATGCTAGTTCAAGCATTGGTATCAATGAGGTGCAGGTGCGACTTCTGCTGTGCGCTGTGGATGACCGCGAGGGTGTCTCGGATTGAAAAGGGAGACAATCTGGCTGCGATTGCCGAGCTATGGGGTAATACAGCATATTTTGTTCTGTAGTGCCCCATAGTTCTACGGGTGATCTAATGTTACTCTAACGCACCCGTGCAAGCATGGGGTTAATTTGCTATGTGGGTCTAGATAACATTACTTATATAATTTCAGCTTTGTTCAATGAATAATAAACTCCACATGATTTCTTCACTTTTAATAGGTACGAAGGTTTGGTTCAAAATGGATTTGTTTCTTGAATAAAAAAGTTCTAAAAGCTAGTAGTCGAATATGTGCCAGATTTTTATAATCCTGTCCACTGTCTTACAGTAGCTCAAGATTGAACCTGCAAGAGGAGATAGACGGTTGTAAGGGCTAAGGGGTAGTGGGGTCTATCAAGTTAGAGATAATCTAACCGTTAACGGACAAGACAAAGACAATGTCAAAGTGATGAAGGGACGCAAATGTTAGATCAGCACTTCTGCAGTCATGGCAGTAAGGTCAAGGATCTGAATTTCTGTCATGAGTTGTAGGCTATTATCGTACACAATGATAGGCCTGAGTCATTACGTGTTTTGCTTGAAACGTTTTGTAACCTTCATAAAAACGTTTAAACCGTTTACACCCAGTTGTAATTTATGGGTTCTTACCATGAGTATAACAATAAAGTACACTGGAAAAAAAGTTGAGTAGGTTAAAGCATGCACCAGAGGGTATAGTGATTGATATGAGCTGTCACAGAGTGGTCACACATGTCCTTGCAGATGTGTGGTAATAAAACACAAAGATCACAACTATTCTTATCATCAGACTCTATAACATTATGTAGAACAATGTAATGGCATAAAAATTTCAAGTTTTGAGGAGAAATAATTTTCTTGTGTCCTTTCTCTGAAAGTCTGTGAAAGTATAGGGAGGTAACTTGATGTTAACATGCAGTGCTTTCAACTTCTTATTCTACAGATCTCATCAATTTAATTTACATGTAAATAGCAATGTGGTGTATGGTTTATAGACTTTTTGACAGCAAGTTGTGACCTTGTCTCCTAATTGACAGAAAAAAAATGTCTGTAAACAGAGAGGATTTGTTCAAACTGAAGTTATTAATATTATATTAGGCATATAGTGACACAGGTAGTGGTAATACATGTAGGTCTGTGTGTGGTAGTCTGTATTTTTTTTTAAAGAGATCTTAGTTCTGATAACGTAATTGCAAAGTGGAAACACAGCTGTTTGGTATTTTCTCATAAATTGAGGTCATAAAACTTTGGTCAAAAAGCCATTTAATGCAGTAAAAATGGGTGACAACTCATAGTTACTGGTATTTTGAAAATACTTTGTCATCTGTTGATAATTAAGGGTTTAAACGGATTGCAAAATTGCAAAACGTTTTGCTTTTTAAAGGTCGTGTGAACGTCGACTTAATCTTAGCAGTAACTGTTACTGTGCCAGGCAGTATACAGGCGGCAGTGTATCATTACCATTGCAAGCGTAAAATTTGCATCAGTTGTGTCAACATTTCGTGGTGGGTTGTTTCACAATCAGAGTACGTCAATTAGTCTCATAGGGGGTCAAATATGAAGTTGCTTTTTTTCCTTCACTTTTTTTTATTTTGTGTAGCAAATAGTTCATACATGAAAACTGTAAAATTTTGAGGCATCAAGTCCTCCCAATTTTATTTTTAAGTCTTCGCATGTTATTAATAAAACTGATGTGGGTATATAAAGTTTTGTGAACTGAATTACAAAGAGGAGTTACAGCAGTCCTGGTTTATTTACAGATAGACATAGTAAGTGTGCATTTGTATGTCAAATATCCATACCCTGAAATAAGTTTTAGTCGGAGTACATGAAGTAAAAAAAATGAGTCGGAGAGGGCTACTTTTTTTCGGAGAGGACACTTTTTGACGGAATTCCAATTAGCGACTTTGTAATGTTTACCAACTGAAAACTTGAGGAGTATGGACAAAGTGAATGTTTCATGTTTGAAGGATAAAGATGACTTGTTTTTTATGAGCCTAAATGCTGTCCTTGGGAATGCCTAGGTATATGTCATATTTACGTCAAATTCGGAGAGGACAATTTTGACAGAATTTCCGTCCAGATTTTGATGTAGCCTCGCAATTTATTAACATGTCACC